>OX387190.1:32007404-32161974 GCA_947561395.2 Buxus sempervirens
TCTCACCATTAGACCAAGGTGAAACATCATGCAAAGAATTCTAAGTTTTAAAATCAGACAAACAAGTGGCAACGACATCCATTTTTCAATGAACAGATGAATAGAATTAAAGTTTACTCCGGATAATACAAGATACATATTGGGGGTTCATGTGCAGCAAAAGTTGCTAATACTATTCCATACTAAGTAAAGACACCATACAAAGAAGCCATGTAATTTCCAATGAACAACTCAACCTGGTTGCTCATGACATGAGGGTAAATTTAACAAGAATTATAGATTTTTGCACCATAGATCTTGGGATCACCAAAGCACATCCTCTGAGCTCATCTAGTGTCTTACTCATTTTGCTTGCCACACTTGGGCATTGCTGCTATCTTTCTCCATGATTCCAGCAGCACGAGGCACTGAAGACTTTGAAGGAGGTAGTTCTGCACAAGCCTTCAAAACAGCCTCATTCTACAAGAAAAATGGGGCATTTCCATCAGTTACAGATTTTTCTGATGAATGACTGGAAAAAACAAAAACCTTTCAAAGTAAGCAAAGTTGGATAGACTCCAAAAATATATAAATAGGTAGTCAAATCTGATCTTCAACTAGTAGATGAACATAAAGTTTTATAAACCAAAACAGCCACCTACAGATAATCTTGTCATTAAATGCACGCAGTGATAATTGACCCCATGCTGTATCAAAAGACCATTTTTGTTTTCCTCTTTGTTAGAGAGCATAGCATAAAATGAGGTGTTTCCACAATACAAAACTCATTGCTATGAAATATGAGTAAATCCACACACTAGATGCAATATCTCACGCACAATAGCATCATAATTGTGTAACTTCACAGATTATGAAACATGGAGCATGCAGTTCATCAGATTATTAAAAACTGCGTGCACAGGTACAGGCCAGAAGACAAGAGAAATACATAGTAATCAGGAATGTATAAAAGTTCTTTTGTATAAATAACTTCATATTTTGCACAATTTAGAACCCAAAAAAAAAACAGCATAGCAAGAAAGAAAAATGTTGCTACATTTTTAGCATCATGATCATGCAACTTCACAGAATAACATGATCATGTAACTCCAGAGATTATCAGACCATGAAATGTGGAGGATGAGGTATGACAGGAAAAGGCAAAATAAAAGTCTTTAAGGGTAGGATATATTTCTCATTTGTTCCCTCCACCACCCCCTCCCTTTTCTCTCTCTTTTGCCTTATATAAAATTTATTACCTAGGAATGGCGAAGAAATAAAAACAAAAAGTCGCTGCTTCCTTATCTGGGAACTAGACACCCATAAGAATTGCAAAAATAAGACCCATAAGAATTGCAAAAATAAGTCCCGTGGAACATACAAAGAGCAGTAACTAAAGAAGTTAAACAAAGTGTACTTTAACTAAAGACCGTAACATGTGATCAAAGTGTACTTTAATAGTTGGTAGAAAAACATGGAAAAGACCTTATTTACAACATCAAATTAAAATAGAGAAAAAAAAGCACCTGAAAAACAGAAAGGACAGAGAGAGATAAATCTTGTGCATTTACATCCCTGAGTTCCAGCTCAAAGAATTAACTCTCTTTTTCAATACACTCAGTCCATTAATGATACCCATCTCATCTATAACCAATCCCAATTTAATATACCCACTCAGAAAACTCAAAGCCTCAAACTTCCTCATTACTCAGTCTTCAATCAGAAACTACTGTAGAATCTTACAATTACCACTGCTTGGTTTTCAAAACACCCCCTCAAAAAAATGTCAAGCCAAACAATCAGATACAATCACAAGATCACTACAAATACATTAATCCGGTCTTCATTTTCCAATTCCTTGGGTGACATACCAATGAGCATTCCAATGCGTAATGTTGACAGGCATTTAAAATAAACACAAAACCTTACGCGCCCAACCTTAATCCAAAGGCCCCAGAACTTATGGAGACTTGGTTGGTTAAGCACTTAACATTTAGGATTGTAACACAAAACTATTCCATAAACTATATACATATGATAGAATGTGGCCTTACTCATGATAATTGTTCGCCTCATTTAAATTCACTGGAAATAATTAGAATCCAAAAAGAAAAGAAACAACAAAACCCTAAACCCTGTTTGCATTGAAGGGATATGTGAGAGAGAGAGAGAGAGAGAAAGACCTGCCAAACCCTGAGAAGTCTCTTCTTGGCATTAGCCTTTCTGGTGGGGGTTAGTTTTATCCTCTTCCATACGAGACCTCCAGAGTCATGCTTCTTAACAATCTCCATCACTCTTGTACCCCAAAACGCGCCCCTTCCTAACATCACTCTGGAGCTGAGAAAAAAAGAAGAAGTAAACGTTCTTCCGTAAACTCCTATTAAATTCAAAAGCTGAACATGTTTTTAAAAAATTGGAAAAATCAAAACAAGAATGACGGAAATCAAATATTAACAGAAATCCAGCAGAACAAACTCGCGCAAGTTAAACCAAAGAACCTACATATTTCTGAACAATTGACAAGAGCAGATAAAATAGTTTAACATATCTTAAAATATCCATATGGAATTCAAAGCGGCGGTTTAAAGGAATTTACACCATTTTCAGTGAAGTTGATCGATTTAAAGGAACAGTGATGCTCCTAGCCCTAAATACCCAAAGTCTATAAAAGTAACAGGCAAAGAAACACGTTTCAAGTTCCATTATTTATGCAATCTTTTTTAGAAAATTTTTTATCTGTAAGCAAACACTCAGAAGAAGAACAAAAGCAGATTAAGCAACATACCTTTGAAACGCTCAAAATCGAAATCAGGATAAGAAGCGAGCAATCAAAGATAGCTTCGGCTTAGATCTTCAATGATAAATCGAAATCAGGGGATCTAAGCAGAGGAACCGAACCGATTTTGCAATTTGAGCTCGGTTGGTTTGGGTTTAGGGTTTTACAATTTTTTTTTTTTCCGTTCAGTGTTGAGGTTGGGGCAATCGGTTTTCGAATCGGGTAGATCCGGTTTTGGGTTGGCACTTGGCAGTCATTAACATCGCTTATAGACTGACAAGTGAGGTTTGGGACACGATTTGTGGAGCCAGTTAAAAAGGCACGTGAACCAGCGCTATTGTGGCCGCAGCTAGCCTTGACCACGGAATACTGATGATGGTAGACTCGCAAAGCCGAAGCAAACAACAAAAGCCACGTCACTTTTCCAATTGTCCAAGGTGAGGTTCAATGTCTCCCAACCAAGGATTACAATATCGGTGCCGATGGGCGTGCCGCCCATCGGAAAAAACGGCACGCCGAAAAATTAGAAAAAAATTGAATTTTTTTATTTTGTCGATTTTTCGGCGGCACGCCGAAAAAATCGCTGGCACGCCGCCAAAAAATCGCTAATAAAATTTAAAAAAATCGATTTTTTTCCTCTTTATCGCAAAAAATCGATTTTTTGTGAGTTTCGGTCCGTTTCGCTCGGCACGCCGCCAATTTTTCGCTGGCACGCCGAAAAAATCGGTCGATTTTTTTAAAACCGATTTTTGGTGTCAATTCGTTTCGCCAATTGAAAAAAAACGATTTCCGCGGAAACTGAAAACGCTGCTCCCAACAAAGGATCATTGCTAGTGGGGGTATCGGCCAAAACGAAATTTTGGCGGCACGTCGAAATGACGGAAAAAATTAAAAAGGCAAAAATAAGCAAAATTTGGGCAACTTTTGGTTTTTTTTTTTTTTAATAATTTTAGGGAAATTTCGTCGGCATGCCGCTATTTTTCGTCAGCACATCGCCCATTTCGCTAAAAAAAATTAAATAGAAATTAAAAAATTTTGCATTTTTTTCTATGTTTCGCCTGTTTCGCTCGACACGCCGCCCCGTTTTCGTAAAAAAATCACTGAAATTTCGCCAGCGATGCAACCTAGCGATTTCCCCCAGCGAAACACATCACTAGGGGCAAAAAAATGACAACCTTGCTCCCAACACTTCGGGGTCTACTCCATTTTTTTTTGTGGTAATCAGCGCCTACTCCAGTAACTCCACTACTCGCTCCTTTCATTGCTCACTTCGCAACCAAAGCAGCCCATTTCACCAACTTATGTGATGAGAAAGACGGCCACGTCCCCATGACGCATGACTGTACAAAGAAAAGCTAACCATCTCTCGTTTGAACCACGTCGCCAACCGCCTCCAACAAACACCTTTGCAGCCCTCTAGAGCCAAGGGGACTCACTCGTCCACAATGTTTGTAAAACCACTACACTTCTATGGGGTTTAGTTTTCCATTTATATAGACGTATACAAAACAGAGTAGAGTTTGAATACATAGATAAAATAAGAAAGATAATTACAAATGGAAACCGTATCAAAAATGAAAACCGTATTACCTAAACTATATCTCCTATAATCAAGGAGGATTCCGTAAATCAATAACTGATTTAAGACTTGAAATTTGTTGGAACCCTTCGCTGGAAGATCTGCTGGTCCAACAGTGAAGTGTGTGTCCACATAGGTGCATGAAGCCTATGTGTACACACCCTCCACCGTTGGACTAGCAGATCTTCCAGCGTGAGGGACCAGCGGATATGGCCTCCTGATTTACTGGAATCCTCTACAGACCCTTCTCTCCTCCATTAATGGTTGACGTAAGGTCTTTAGTATATAGATGTCACTTTCTCAGATCTCCGCATAGTAGCGCATCACTGATGTTCCATTCGTCGCTACATCATACGTAAGTTCAGCGGCTTCGGTGCATGCATGTGTGCATGTCAGAATGCATCCAATTAACGCCATGGATGGGTGATTTCGTGACCATAAAGATGCCCAGGAAGACGGTAATGGCGTATGTGTGCAGCTCTAAATATAGGTAGACGCAAGCAATCCCCTCCCAACAGCACCCAGAAAGAGAGAATAAGGGAGTGATGATTTGGGGGGGTGTTTCTTTTCAGGGGCACATTAGCATGGCACCATCAAGACTTGATCAAGAAGGGGAACCAAGTTGGGTGGTGCCACGCTGCGTTCGTTTGAAACAGACATTCTATTTGATATATATATCTTTCTCTTTATAATTTCATTGACTTTACCATTGCACATTTGCACTCACAATAACTGTTTATTCTCACTTGAGGAGCTTAATTTTTGTGTGTTAAGGTCAGGTAAAGCTTGTGACTTGTGTGTCTCTTTTCTAATTGCTAGTTTATTTCTTTAGATCATGAAGAGAAGAATTGCAGTCGGGTAAAGTCTGTGGGCATAGGTTTCCATAAAGGAATGCGATGATACGAGGTTTAGGGCGGCGCCTCCACAATGTAGAAATGCCTGAGAAAGCTCCCACAAACGCAGGCACTGTCCTTTTGATGAGGGTTGCATCATCACAAGGCTTTATTTACCATCCCGAGTGGCACCTCCAGCAAGGTTTTGTGAATCGACCGTTCCTTGGCTTTTGTGGATGAAGGTTTGGTAACAAGCCTTGAGGTCGAGGGTTCAAAGGTTGGTAGGGTGAGGAGGGGAGAGAAAAGGTTTTGTGAATCGTGTCAGCAATGTGTTATTTGAGTATGATTGAAAGTTGATTCCAATATAAGATAAAAGAAAATATTAAAATCTTCCTTTCTTCCATCCGGTTGGATTTGGAACAAAAGAAAGTAATTTGATGATAGTCTACCATTTTGATGCACGAAGGATATGATTTGAAGAAAGTACAAATTGAAATTGTCCTTTCTTCCGTATCATAGAAAGTGAAAGGTGGAGATTTTGAAAGAAAAAACAAAAAAAATAAAAAAAAGTTTACCATCACCCGTCACTAAGAACACCACCTACTCATGTTATTATCAGAATTACCTCACCATCATCATCACCGGCACCACTACCACCCCATCATGACCACGATCACCATTTCCACCCCACTCGCCACCCATAACTATCAGATCACCACAGCAATCACCACCGGCACCAACCCCATTCATCATCTTAATAACATGTTTTTTGTTCCTTCCTATTTCTCATTTCTTTCTATTTTCTTCTTTGTTCTCGTTTCATTTTTAGGTTTCTTCTCTTTTATTTCAACATCTAAGATTCCAAACATAATCTTAGTGTTAGAGTGAATGAAAGGAAGTTTCCTTTTTTTTTTTTGTTAATAAGATTTAATTTCACTTAATAACTTGATCGTTTTGTTATTTCTTTCTTCTTCTTCTTTTTGTTTTTGCTTTTTTCTTTTTATTTTATTAGATCTTAATTCTGGTGCATCTTTGCCTTCTTTGGTAAAAGAGCTTGTAGAGGCTAAGGCATTAAGAAACCTTACACGCTTCCTAAGGCCAACTAGACAGTCCTACAGTAGATCAGAATCCAAAACGGCCAAACAATGAAACAAATTGCCGCCTCTAACGAAAAGGAACACTTTGGCATCCATATTTGCAGGATCAAATGAGAAGGTAAAGCTGTCAACCGCTTCGTAAGATACGCAGATCGTCACGTAATGCCTTTATTACGCGCATCGATTGCCGCCTTCTGGCAATGGAGCTCATGTGCTTTGCACGGCAACAACTAGCGCCCATAACTCCGTTTCCCTTCTGTCATCTCCCTCCCTCCCTCCGGGTATGTGTGGCACTGCAAGACCCATCGTTCCAGTTAAACTATTCCAGTCAGATCCCCACTCGGAGAGCAAATCCATTTGCCAGCAAAGAACATTTATTTGCAACAAGGAATAAAGCAATAAATCGAAATACCAAAAAAGCGGAATTTCCACGTCAACTCCTTTCCAACCACCATGAACAAATCTAGAGACCAAAAACCTTCGCCCTATCAGGGTTAGTTTTCAGAACCACAACTGATATTCAGAAAGCCCAACTAAGAGAACACACTTATGAAACAGCTTTTGGGTTTCCGTTCCAATCTCGAATCAAAGCTGCAGATTCGAAGGAACTCTATTTGAATCTTAATTAGCACTTTCTTCAAATCAGATTGTTGGAAAATGGAGGTGGATAGGCAAGAGGAATGGTGGGTTAGAAGGTAATTTTAAGATTGTAGGATGGATGGGATGAAAAGGTTGTAGGATAGTTGGAATAAGAAAGTGAAAGAGAACACTTTTGTTGAAAGGCTTTTTATTGGAGTACTTGCTCTCCAAACACTAGAATGTGTTAGCTCTTTGGCTTCTTCACTTACATATAAGGCCCCCTTGGGGTATTTATACATGAGCTCCACCTCCTTAATTTCTTCTAGAATCTTCTTTCTAGATAAGTCTAGCAAAATCTTATGATCTATCTAGATCATTTACATGATTGTATTACATGTTACATATGTAGAATATTCTAGAACTAATCTTTCTAGACTTCTTTCTAATACCATCAAGATGCTTCTAGAACTTTCTAGAATATTTTAGAACCTTCAAGAATCTTTTAGATCCTTCTAGAAGTGCATCATATTTTATCCCAGATCAATCCTTGAAACTCAAATATGGCTTGAAGAATCCATGGAACCCTTTCTGTCTTGTGGTTAAAACCGGCGTCGGCCACTTTGGGTCGTTGTTTTCCTCTCCGAAGAGAATGAACACCGAGTTCAATCTCGTCGGAGGGAATAATCCTACCTTTCTCTTTCACTTCCGCTCTCTGTCGTTATATTCATCAAATATTTTTCATTCATCAAATATTTTGCATAAGTATTGTTGGGATTAATCAAATCTCCCGACTTTGACTTTGATGCTTGCAACCACCTGACTTGGGTTAGTTTTGGTTTCAACGTGCAGGAGATCATCCGAAGAGAGAGAAAGAGGGAGGGAGGAAGTGTTAATAGAGTTTTCCGGTCAGTTGCTCGCATAGTCGCATGCCTTGCAAGAGCCACGCGACGACGACAATCAACGCGCGTAACAAAGATCGTCGTACCAAACTCGTGGCAGAAGAAACACTCTAACAGATTATTGCTTTCCCCTGAACGAGGACGCGCGTCTAACAAGGAACCAAATTGATCGCGTCACACCAGGATTCCTAAAGCATTCCATCACAGGTATATATATTCACAAAACATATACGAATAAACATACACACATATATAAGGAATACAGATTAAAGAGCATATGTATTTTAATAGACTTCTATCAACCCAGACAATAAAGGTATATAGGCTTAAAACAAGCACTAGTAATACCATGGAGAGATCCACAAAGAAAATTTCTAGTTCGGTGGTGGGAATGCCAATGACAGGAACTGCTCGTCCTCCAAGAAGAGTTGCAGATTCTTCATCTTCATCATGAACTCGATTGCTTCATCTTCAAAATCCACTAGAAAACCCAACTTGATAAGCTCGGATAGTGTAGAAATGTGACCTTCCTTCTCCCACAACAGTCCCTCAGATATGACTTCAGCGAAATAGGTAGCAAATTCGATTCTTGCTCTGTGACCAGATGAAGGCATCTTCTGCGTGAAAAGCTTTCCGTTCTCCCTCTCCCAACGAATCATTCGACACGCTTTCGTACTCAGATTCTTCCCTGAGGGCAGTGATAAGTTATAACTTACTGTTATGGGTTCGACGGTCTCGTAGACTGTAAGATGAAGCAGATGTTTAACAGTCTGATGCCTCTTCTCCGCATCCATTTCAAGAGCAGGATCAGCGAGAAACCCAAGTATAAGTTTGAGAAGACCTTTCCCAATGAGAGCTTCGCTTGGATCGATCTGTTTAAATTCGATGCCAGCAGGTATTGAGGATTCATCCTTCTGCACTGATTCGGAGATAGTTCGAACCCCGATGGTTCTGTAAATTTCGAGCAGCCTAGTACGTGGCAGCTTAGGCAAACTTGGCTGGGGACACCAGACAAATATCGGATGAGGAGAAGCCTTCTCAAACAGACCCTTCAAGTGTAGATCATCAGGGATGAAAACTTCTTGCTTGTCGAATATAGAAATTTCATCTAGACCTGACTCCACAGGCAATCTCACCAAGTCGTCAGCAAGAGATTTCTGAGTTGTCTTGCTCCAGTGGCTTGCAACAAATACCCAGAAAGCACTGCACTTGGCGCTTGTCAGCTGTTCTCCTGAACTTTCCCAAGCCTTCCACAGCTTGCAGTAATCATCAATGGAAGGATGGCCTCGAACACCCAAAGCCACCGAGAAGAAACCTAGTATTTTCTTGTCATAATGTTTCTCCAAGACACGTAACTGCAGACCAAAAAGACCATCATTGTCAAAAAGAACACAGTCGTCGGAACTGACCCATTCCCCTTTGTCACTTCCGTTTGGAATCCAAATCCAATTACCATCTTTGTTTTCAGGTTCCCATTTGTGCTCAATCAAAAAATTATAGATTCTAACAATAGTAGTAAGTTGAGAATGGGAATCAAGATGACTGGCAAGCAAAGGACAGCCCTGACTGGCATCAATAGCAACACCTATTGCACCGAGTTCCTTACTGTAGGAAGTAATGTGGCAACCATAAAACTCTTCATCGATGAAAGGTCCATCTCCCAGTTGTAGAAATGAACCCCATTTTGAATCGAACAAGAAGCACTCATTTGGAGACTTATAACCCATACTGGTCTTCAGCCATCTTCTTCCCATTCTGTCTATGAATTCCGGGGATATTGAGTCACTCTTCTCTTTTATGTTCCGAATGCATTCCAGCAAAGATAGCACACTGGTTGGAGATATGCCTATTGGGTTTCGAGGAATGTTTAGACCAGTAATCACAAACTTTACTCCTTCCTTGAAGTCAACTACAACTCCCAAAGCCTTCAGTTCATCTTTGTACTCTCGTATGCCCTCACTATAGCAACTGTCACTATCGTCAATAAACGGAAGTGATGCAATTTGAGATATTGATGTCCAGTCAGAGCCAAATAGAATAGACTCCTTGGGTGATCTATCGCCAAGATTAGTACGCAACCACTTTGATTCACTCATGCACTTCCTAAGATCAGATGGGAGTTCCAGGCCTGCCCCTGTTATCTTTCTGTAACATGCCAGCAATGAGAACACATTTTCTTTTGTGATGGAAGATGAAGACGCACGCTGCTTAAGAAGACGAGCAAATTCCTTTGCTGCTCCCTCAAAGTCCACCAGTACCCCTACTTCCTTCAGCTCATTTCTGTATGAGAAAATTCTGTTTCCATAGAACTTAAAATCAATAAGTGGAGAAACTTTGAAAACCGTAAAAAGCAAACCCCAATTTTTATCAATCAGGAAACATTCACATGGCAATTTGTGACCCTTAAACGTCTTTAACCATTTGGCTTCTTTAAGTACTCCGATAATTTTTGCAGAGCTTGCGTGGCGCAGGCAATCAAGAATTAGAAAAACGGTATCTGAGGTCATATGAGCCAATGATGTTGGCAAACAGAAGTGGCTGGTCAAAAGCTGGTAATTTTCATTAAAGCCTACAGTAACACCTAGCAACTGAAGCTCTGTCCTGAAGCTAAGAATTTCCTGGCCATAGAATTCCTGATCAATGAAGGGCAGATTACTGATTTGAGACGCAGCTTTCCATTCTGAGTCAAACAGAATCGATTGACCTGGAGACTTGTTGCCATGGGAAGTTCGAAGCCAACTAGCCTCTCTGATACTCATAATAAAATCTTCATGAGAGAAAAACTTCTCTCTCAGAAATCTTATGAAGTTAAGAATCGAAAGAACATTGCTTCTTGTTAAATTGGACGAAGCGGCTAGTGACATAAGGTGCTTCCCAATAAATCGGCATGCTTCTCCAAATTCAAACATCACTCCTATTGTTTTCAGCTCTTCCTCATAGTCCCTGATTTTGTTGTCATAAAAACTCTCATCGACCAAAGGAATGTCAACCAGCACAGACCCTCCCTGAAGTAGATTTCCCAAGGCTGAGTTAAGGAAAAAAGATTGAGATGGAGACCTGTATCCAGAAATGCCAGCCAAAGAAATCCTCAACCAATTTCCCTCCTTTATGCATCTCAATAACTTCCCTGGCAGTTTCAATCCACTATATTTTATATTTCGAATCCAGTTCAGCAGCAAGAAAGCATTATCTTTGGTCAATGGAGCGGATAAAGTTGGAATTGCAGCATCAGGAGGAGCTATAACAGGGATGTCAGAAGCTCCGGCATGAGTTTCGAGGAATTTCAAGAGCACTTTCTCAGAAGAATAAAAACTGGCAAAACGGCCTGCACGCAAGTATTCTTCTCCCAGTTCGATATATTGTTCTCCTCTCCATGGATTTGAACCAATCAACCCTACCCAATTACTACCATTTGCAGGGACAAGAACACCATTCCTTCGTGTAGTCACATACCCATAATTATCTACAAGCGGCATCACCATACACAAATCATCGACCTCCCGCTCAGACAAGAACTTATTCAGGAAAGAGTGATGTAAGAAGTGAGCAAAAGTAACAGCAAGCCTCCTATCACTGTTGAGAGAATTAACCATAAGGGAAGCATAATCATACACACTTACAGCACTAATTTCCACATGTTGTTGAAGCCATTGCATAAGTGTCTCCCTCTTGGAATAAAGTTGTAGTGCCTCCTGTGTGCTCTTTGGTACAAAGAACCAATCAGCTGAACATCTAAATTCTCGGTTCCAATCAATAAGCCATGAGATCTGCTGAGAGTAACATGATAAACGTACTCTGCAACCATTTCGCCTTGTCACTTCATTTATACTCCGCAAAGAGACAGACCCGTCTTGACCAACATATTTCAAAAGGGATATGCTCCTGATACTCGTATTCAGGAAAGGGGACCAGTTATTGGATATAAATAAGAGAAGCTCCAAGTAAACATCTTCAGTCACTCCCAATGCCAGGTTAGAACTCTGGATGCACTTCACATACCATTCATCATTGACAGGTTTCACTCCTAAGAAATTCAATACATCATTGTACTGCTCCTTTTCAAATGCAAAATTCAAGATATACTTTCCATGAGACGACAAGTTATGCAAGCTCACATTTTGCGCCCACGCCTTATTCAATATTTTCCAGAAAGCGGGCAGAATCCGACCCACTTCGCATGGCTTATAGAAGATCTTTTGCTCTGTGTACGACTGACACGGCATAATATTTTCCTCCACCAGCTTTTCCTTGATTGATTCCCTGACAGTGTTAAGCAGCAAAAATGAAGAGCTTTTCACTGGTATGAACTGGAACATTGGGGGTAAGGAGGACGCTGGAGCAGATTCAGTTGTTCTAACAAGCGCGACAAAGGCATTAACAAAAGCCAAAGGAACACAAGCCATAATTCCCTGGTTCCACCTGTTGTCCAAAAGAATGGTTTCCCTGGATGATGCAAGAACAAAATCAGCTTGAATTATGAAGGGAAAATTTGTAACCATCTCTGTCGGCAGAAAAGCATAAACACCAGGTGAGTTCATCCCTCTATTGAGACGTTGCCCATTTGGAAAAGCCAGATTGATCATCCAGTTTTCAACTTCCATTCTCCTTTCAACTCTATTTTCCTGTCTGACAGGAAATTTTTGCCTCCACATGTAATAGCTGCATTCTTCAGCTCGTTCATCGCCATTTTCCTCGGCGGAGAGATGGAGAGTGTACGATTCTGCATCAATGTTCTTCCGTGTAGTAAATTCAGTCTCACTTGAAATTGAGACTGAACTGACTGTATTCAGGCGAGGATCCTCATTATCTTCTCTGACTGAAAGTTTCTTGATCTTCGATAGAAACAACAGGACTTCAGGGTGCATGCAAGAGAGCTGCTGCTTAACAGGCACCACCTTATCAGCCTTCAGGGGCAAGACTATCGTGGTAGTTGGAAGGACAGTAGCAGAACCATATATTTGTTGTAGGTCGGCAATAGTGGGGTTCTCCTCAACCCATTCGGGAACAATGTAACCAAGATCGCATTCCGGGCACGGCTCCTCACTGAACCTTATCTGATATCCATTACTAAATATGCAAGGCTGTGCAGAAATCAGAAATACACTTTTAAACCCAATTCCTGCAAATCATACAGGGCACAAGTTGTCATCAAGCACATCAAACCATGCTGACTCTAATGCCAGAAAAAAATATCCAGCATGTAAGGAATCCCTAATTAGTATCATTCCAATAAGTAAAGCACTATGATACATTGACGATAAGTGATCTTCAGTATAACTTTTCAAGAATAATAGAGGGCAATAATTCTTAACTATTTAAATCTAAATGAGATAAAACTGTTTTGATGGGGAAAGACAGCAACAAAATGCCACATCCCAACCAGATGAATAAGGTAACACAAATTCAACCAGCCCATAAATCTGTTCAGATAAATTACTTGCTATGAACAATTATTTTACTGCTCCATTACTACCTCTTCAAAACAGTAAACTCATAACAATTCAAAAAACTACGACCCCTGTCTGCATAAGCAAATTATAAATGAGTGATTGTCAAAGAAAAACGTTTATGATAGACTTTAGTGGAATTCATTGAATAATGTGATGGAAATGAAAAGGTTTAGTGATACATAGAGAGTGGATGAAAGTTTTTTTTTCACAAATGTTCATTAATCAACCTTGACTAGACTTTCACTGAAGATATTTTTCCAGTTTAAAGGGATTTGTTAGGATGAGCAGTTCACTCTATCTCCCTCGCCTTTCACTCTTTGTTAGAGGTAAGTTCAGTAAATACCAAAAGAAAGGACAAGAAATCAATGTAGTCATGGGTTAAAGTAGGTAAATAATGTTGAAGGAAGAGTCAATATTCGAATCTTTAGAGACTACAAGAGTTGTTGATCCCACTCTCCCTCTCTATTTCTCTATCTCTAGCTCTTTCGCTTTCTCGCCCTCCCTCTATTACTCTATAAAGTTGGCTGCATGCAATAACAAATTTATTAGCCAGTAAGGGAAAAGAGATGCTTGTTCCTTTGCATGAATGCTGCTTAAGAATGGGTGTCACGGCTCGCAAAACTTCTTAGAAATTCATCATATTAGGATGTGAACTTCACGCTTTCGATCTAAATTTCAAATACCAACTAATATTCAATAATGGTTATTATATCTGAATAAAATAAAAGACTTAAATACCATGATTTAAAACTCCAAACCTATAGCATAAGTGAAATCACATATCATAAAGTTTACCTCATACCTGCACTAAAATAAAATTGACAAGTTTCTTAATAACAAATAAGAACTATTTATCAGTTGATCCTCCCAGTTTACCTCCTCGTTCTCTCTTTAACCCGAAAAGATAACTGAACTCACAACTACATAAGTTCCCAAAACTTTTGAATGTTTAACTACGAACTTCAACCAAACCGTAAACGTAGTTGAGACCATTTATAGAATATCGATGTTCTTATTTTTAATAAAGAGATATTGTTTTTTTGTTAGTTTTTCATTCCATGTCATGGCACTAGTGAGAACCTTTTTATGCATGTAATTTTAAGAATACAATTCATTTTAGAGGATTATGAGAGCCTTGATAACAATGATTGTAATACAAAATATTAAGCTTATCTTTGAGTAAAAAAGGATAAAACTTTTATATTTTTAAGGAGCTTTTTCACATCTATACTATATATAAAGAGAACAATCTCTTAGGTAGGGATGCTTATCGTGCCGTGCCAGGCCTGGGGGCCTGCAGCCCATTTGGGCACGGCCTGCCAGGGCACGCGGCACGCCAACACGCGCGCCGGCCCAGGCCCGCTATGGGGAACGCCCAACTTAGTAGTTGGACCAACTAGGTTCGTGGATTGAGTTTAAAAAAGGAAATGGAAACCGTTGACAACCGGGTTCGAACTTAGCTCAACAGCTTTCAAGTCTGTCTCCTTAACCACTAGAACACATCGACTTCTTGCATCAATAGTATCATAATTAAATTATTTTAGCTAAAAATTAAGGATACCCCCACGATTGTTGGAAAATATAATTATAGAAGCTCTTATATAATCAATCAAAGATAAGAAAATAATTAGGTAAAAATAAGCCCAAAAAGCTGTTATAAAATCTCCAATTAAATATATTTGTTAAGTCCATGGTTTTTAATTAGACTACTTTAAGTCTTTAATGGGTGTAATTTATATATTTTTTAGCAAAATCTATCTCAATATATGTAAGACAATTTTATGAATAATAAAAATATTTTTCAGAATTTTTTTGGATTTTTTCTTGATTTTTTTTTTTAAAAATTGCTTTTAATACCCCTGGCTAAATGGTCCGCATGTGCCCTAGCCCGCCTAGCCCGTGGCCCACCCGAAACGCCCAAGTCGTGCCGGGTTGGCACGGTAAGCACCCCTACTCTTAGGGAGTGTGCCAAAAAATTTGCCTTTTTTTAGGTGGGTAACTTTGTCTTTTTCATTTTCCACTTTCCAAAAGATATTTTTCAACAATCTCTCATCCTTACGCGTCCTGACTTTTCATCAAAATCATTTTTCACTTCTTAAAAGATAACCTTCAATAAGATCTTACCCCTTACATGTCCTAAACCTTATTTTTTCTTTTCGTTTTTCACTTCCTGAAATTACTCTTCAACAATTTTGTATCCCTTACATGTACTAAACTTCTTATTTACTATGTGCAGACTACGTGCAGTAATGCACATGCACCCTGCTTGAGTGCTTGTTATACATAACTAGGATGTGGCATGCGCAATACTTCACAAGAATAATCCATAAGTATACTTAAAAAGGTAATGATACTAAATTAGTTTTTGTAAAAGTAATAATATATTTTCTTTTTCAATTTTAGTCACCACATCGTATTTAAACAACTGAACGGAGCGAAAGAGTTATGGTAATACAAGTGTTAGTAGCATTTGAAATCATTAAAAATTGGGTTGAAATTTGAGGTAATGGTTGGCGCATAACCTCATGTCTTCTAAAAATATAAAAAGACCAACTTGCCCCTAAAAGAGTATGTCATAATAGGGTATTCCAAAGTCACTTGGGAAAAAACTGTTTTGATTTTTTGGTATACTCTCCAAGGTGCCCTCTCCCGGTATATATAAGATTGAGATAGATATTGTAGTGTGTAGATAATAGAATGTTCCGGGCTCCAGTCATCACTATCAATTTATCTAATGAGTTTGTAGCATGGTTTAATGGACCAGTATCGAGTACCGGATCGGTCTAGTCCAGTCCCGATACAAACCGGATCGGACCAGTCGATGCAGGGCAATCCAAAAGAACGTGAAAAAATATGCCTAGTTTTGAGTTGGACTGATTGCTACTGAGATGGACCATCCGGTCTATCTCGATACCGGCCAGTCTAGTCCGATACTGACCGGTCCAAATGTAAAATTTAAAAAAAAATAGAAAAAAAAGTGCAACAAATCAAATATCTATTAATGTTAGCAAATCTTTTTTTTTATAAGGATTATCAAAATCTTTTTGGTAAGGATTAATCTTAACAAATAAATACCAATGTAATCTTTTTATGCGTGCACTGGGTGGACTTGTTATTTTAAGAAAAGCTTCTTCTTTCTCTTGATTGTTTTTCAAATTATACTAATTAGCAAAACTGGTATTCAAAAAATAATCCGGATCCTGACACCAATTAAGAATTAGTGATACTTTTAAAAAAGAACTGACAATAAGTTTCGTTTTACTGTTCATGAAAAAAATTTATTAATTGACGTGTTCACGTGTTTTAAAATTTTAATTTAATGAGGTTAAAGTAGTGTTTTGAGGGCATTTTTGGAAGAAGTCTTATATAAACAGTAAAAAAAAATTTCCAAAAATGCCCTCAAAATACTTGGTGATCGGAAACAATGACTGAAAAGTGAAAACCAATTTTCCCAAACAACCGAATAAAAACTCCGGGATTCGATCGAACGCACCTTTCTCTCCGATAAAACCGCGTTGGCGGTGGCCTTTCTTCGTGGAACGACCCACACTGCAGATGGAATCGATATTTTTGGGGGAGAAACCCTTCTCGTTGTTGAAAACCAGCAGAGTAGCAGAAGCTCCGGTGGCAGTGATGTCCCTTGACGTTACAATGAACTCCAGTGACGGTTTCACTCCTTCGTTGTACTCGTTGTCTTCTGCATTCTGAGAAAAATCACAAATAAAATGAAAATCACGCTCATGAATCTAGATATTTGGATTTTAAAGTCCCGATCCTTGACCAAAGACACCACCGGTGACCGGTCCATGATCGGACGTCCACGATCGGCACTTCATCACATGCCTAATTACATTTGCAAAGAAAAAAAAGTAAAGAAAGAAGATCTATTCGTCTGCGCTGTGAGGAGCTAAAATAGTAAAAACCTGGATGATCTCCATGAGGAAATGAACATCCTTGGCGTAAAGCTCGGCGGAGAGATTCTTGACGGCCTGGTGAAGATCCTCCCTGAGTGGATTAACTTCTCCTCCGATCGAGAACTTCGTCCTCCTTATTTCCTCAATGTGTTCTTTCGGCGTTGCCATGGCTGAATCCTTTGAATCCACAGAAGCACTACCGTTTCAGAGAGAAAATACGTCTGCGTTTGTGTGTGTTTGTGAGAGAGAGAAAGAGAGAGAAGCAAACGAAACTGTTCGCTTAAGACGAGACGAACAGTGAAATACCAGATTTTCGGGACTTTCTACCAGGGAATCGGTCTGCGTCGTATCGTGTTTGAAGAAGGGAAGAGAAGAGTGAAGTCACTGCACTAGACTATCAGAGACTTGGTAGTAGAAAAACCACAAGACCTGGAAAGGAAGACTTGGAGGCGAAGAATCGAACAGGGAAAAGTGACGGATTTGTACGACGTTCATTCGCCAGCTTGTGGTCCTAAAGTCTACCTCATTCCGGGGTCGTCCTTTTTTAACTCTCACTCGTTGCTTTGTTTTTCTTTTTCGACTTTGGGAGTTGATTCGCTCCTTTACCATGCTTCGTAATTATTAACTGCAATAGCTAATAGCTTTTCTTAGTGCCTAATGCCTAAGAATCGGATTCGGTTTATTTCGAGAAAACTTCGTGCGTTCATCAAACCAAATGCCTAGGCCTCATTTGGTGGTCTGTTCTCGTTCTTATTTTGCATGTTCGCAGTGGCAACCTTGCAATTTTGTTCACCCCCAATGGGCATATTTGACCCTTTTATAAAAATGAATAGGGCTTAAACCAAACATTTAACCCACCCAACTCATTATCGCAATGACTTATGAAACTCTTTATGGGCTCCGGAATGGGCACCCAATCCAAAATAATGACAAACTAGGCCTTATCAATCCATTAGTACTTATTTTTTAGTGGACCCGGAGTCCGCACCCACACCCACACTGTAATAGCGGTATGATGCTATTAGTGGCAGTGACTGTCACCATCCATCTCAATTTAGTGAATCCGAATATAATTGGGCAATTTATAATACTTTTAAAAAAAAAAAAATAGTGTATCTTATTTATAAAAAAAAAAAGGGAAATTTTATGAAAAAGGGGCACTTTTGCCCCTATTTTTTAAAACAGTCCATCAAAAAACTTACTTTCAAAAAAAGCCACCTTTTAAAAATAACTAAATTACAAAATCAATTTATGTGGGACACAAGCTTCCTTACATGGCTGTAGG
This sequence comes from Buxus sempervirens, assembly GCA_947561395.2. Taxonomy (NCBI): domain Eukaryota; kingdom Viridiplantae; phylum Streptophyta; class Magnoliopsida; order Buxales; family Buxaceae; genus Buxus; species Buxus sempervirens. The sequence goes on from OX387190.1 coordinate 32,025,796, forward strand.
CATGAGCAACTGGCCGTGCCGGGCCTAGGGCCCTGGGGGCACAGCCCGCCAGGGCACGCGGGCCTAGGCGGGCTGGCCCGCACGCCAGCCCGCGCAGGAGCCCGCTGGGCACGCGCCCAATGGCTGGCAGGCACGCGGGCCGGCCCGCCAGAGAGCTAGCCAACGACTAGTTCTCTTTTTCCCTCCATAAAAGTAGCTAAAAGCTACTTTTATGCCCATTTTACCCCCCCAACAGCCATATAACAGCTATATTGGGGGGCTATAGTTGTAATTGATGATTAAAAGACCTTTTCTACCCTTCCAACTGCAAAATAACAGTCATATTGAAGGGTAGAGGTGGTAAAAAGCCACTTTTAATTTTCTATAAATAGCCACTCCCTTTCCCACTCCAAACCACACCACTTCTACAATCTCCTACTCTCTTCTAATTGATTATCAAATAGTTTCTTTGCTCTAATTGTTGTAATTGGAAATTGGTGATACTCAATCTCTTCTAATTGTTCAAGCATCAAAAGTGGGAAATTGGACTCTGGAGGTTGAAGGCTTCAATTGCAAAGTTCAAGATTCATTCTAAAGAGGTATTCTTCTATTTAATTTTCCGATTTTAAAATTAGTATAAATATTATTATTATAAGTAAGTCTCTCCTTCTACCTTTCTTATAAATTAATATCACCAAATATTTATTATAATATTATTTATTAAGAATTTTTTTTCCAAAAATTTGATAATGGACCCTAGGTATCCTATGTTTTTTGACACTGAAGAAAGGGAATATCTTAGACCCCTTTCTGACCTAGTATTTTCTGATGATATAACCCAACCCCAATATAATGACCCTCCCATCCAAGATCTTGAAACAGAATTACCTTCACAGGATATGGGATCGTCTTCCCTACCACCTAGGAGCACCAAGAGGAGTAGAACCTCCGGTGTTTGGCTCAATTTTACAGGGTGATAATCAGCTTGATTGGCAAATACCCAGAATAAGTCCAAACAAATTTGCTCAAATATGAAATAATCTTTGAAATATTGTTGTAATTATGGCTTACATGTTACTGTAAATGATTAGAAGTAGAACAGCAGATGTGCTACATGACTTATTAATGTTTTATAAAAAGAATAGCAATAACACTATGCTGTAAAGTTTTAGAATATGCGCGCAGTATTAACCCAACTTGTAGCTTTATCTACTGAATGGCACAACTTGTATGAAATGTAGAAATTTTTTGTCTTCTTTCTGGTTACCTAAACTAAGAGTCAGCCCAAGAGGGAACATTCTTTGGTGAATCAACTAGTCAGGGCTCTATTTAACTGAACAATGATTAGTCATATTAAATGCTTTATATAATTTAAGCGTAATAAGCTCTCTTTGCAGATTGCTCATGGGCACTGATCAATTGAACTTTATTCCTCGAGAGTCTTGGGTTGTTGTCTTAATAATTTCAGAAATGATATCTGTTGTGCATCCAGAAACAATATCTGTTGGCTTAATAATTTCAGAAATAATACATGTTGGATAGGTATGGGGACGATATTGAATTCATGAGCCCAACCACTGTAACAACATGGAAGAAATAACTCTGAAGAATAGACTTATATCAAGAATCTCAATCAACAGAAATTACTCTGATATGGTGTCTAATACAGACTTCTTACTATTCTCTTATCAAATGCCTTGGTATTCAAGTTCCTCGAAGTTAAAATTCCCATAAGTCACTCAACTCTAATTGCTGAAATAGGAAAAGGAGCATTAGCATGTCATATTCTGAAGCAGAGGTCCACTAAAGGAGGAGCTGTGAGGTTGTAGGAACCCAGGTGTCCTTGGGTATAGAAAATTATAGGCATCCAATTCTGGTTGACTATTGTTCAAAATCAATTTTTCCTATTCTGGCTTCTTGGAACCTAGAAAGCTGCTTGTAATCAACAACCCATAATAAGATCAGATAAATCAAGATCAACTTAATTCCTGGAGACATTAGGGCTTGAAATGCAAAATGATCAAGTAACCCCGAATTTATTTTTCAATTTCAGTCCTCAAAGGAGTAGCCATACCGTTGCACTGGATCTCATTGAGATGATCAAAATCCATTTTTCATGCCACATTTCGACAATAAAATTGCAGGATACAGGCCCTAGAAGTGGAACTGCTCCAATCATAGCATAGTTCTGGCAAGGCAAGCCTTTATAGGAAATGAAATAAAATATAAATATATTCTTGCCTAATTAATGGTTTTTTTGTTAGGTTTTTGCAACAAAATTTCTGGAAATACCCAGAATTAACCATGTAACGGATTGAAGCTTTTGCAAACTCTCCTAACTCATCGGTCATCAATCAGGCCATACTTTACAATATTACAAAATGACAGGGATCTAAAGCAACATCAGATGCTTTAGATCCCTGTCATTTCATCTACCTAAAAAGTTGCAGTAATATTACAGGGAATGCAGTAAAATCGAATGGTTATGCATCACCACAACTATTCGATCAAACGAAATAAAACGACATTGATCAAGCACGAACACATTGAACAACCAGAAATGATGAAAATTGTTCAGATCCCTAAAAAAAAAAAAAAGGAACCAAAAATTAGGGTTTAAAATTCCTCTAACCTCACAAAGAGAGCGTTCTCCTTCGTCGCAACTCCTTGAGAGAAAACTTCAAAACAGATCTCTATTACATCATCTTAATTTTCTGATTTTCACTTCTGTTTCGAGTTAATTTGTGTGGCACCATGATCTAAAAGATAACAGATAGATCAAAGTTAATTTGGTAAGGAAGCTTCACCAGCAATTGGATGAGTTGAAAGCTTGAATCGATACTCCAACTGTTTGTGAATGAGGTCTCCCAGCGCCGAGTCGCTTGGGAGAGATGAAAATAGTAGAGAAAGAAACGCGATGGAAGAAAAGGGCACAAGTTATTAGCGGCGGCCACTTAAAACGATTTACGGCGCTTAAAAGAATAAAAGCCGTTAATAAGAACCGGCCACGGGTTTTTGGGGCGCTCGACTCCCGCCCCTGTATATGTTATTACCGGCGGTTTTTATAAACCGCTGGTAAAACTTAGCCTCTAATACACCCGAAATTTTGTAGTGATTCTTCAATCTTCAGATCAAGAAGAAAAGAGTTTCAATAGGGTAAAGTTCGGGGCACAGGTTTCGGTAAAGGAATGCGACGATACAAGGTTTGTGAATCGTGTCAGCAATGTATTATATATTGGCTATGTTTGAAAGTCGATTCCGGTATAAAATAAAAGAAAATATTGAAATTTGTCTTGCTTCCATTTGGTTGTAACAAAAGAAAGTAATTTGAAGATAGTCTCCCAATTTGATGTACGAAGGATAATGATTTGAAGAAAGTAAATATTGAAATTGTCCTTTCTTCCTTCGTCATACAAAGTAAAAAATTGTAAATTGAAAGGTGGAGATTTTGAAAGGAAAAACAAAAAAAGGGAAATTTTACCATCACCCATAACTACAAACACCACCTCACCACCATTACCATTGTCACCCATTCCACCACCCCATAACTACCAGATCGACCACCACCAACCCCATTCATCGTCTTAATAAAATGTATTTTTTTCTTCCTATTTTTCATCTCTTTCTATTTTATTTTCTGTTCTCGTTTCTTTTCTTTCAACATCTAAGATTCCAAACATAACAAAGCGAATGGAAGGAAGTTTCCCTTTTATTTGTTATTAATAAGACTTAATTTCACTTAATAACCTGGACAAATAGATGGTTTCGTTATTTCTTTATTTTTTTTTTCTCTTTTTTCTTTTTTTTTTCTATTAGATCTTAATTGGCTCAGTATTTGGTGCATCTTTGGTGAGAGAGCTTCTAGAGTCTTATACAGGCTTTCTAAGGCCAACTAGACAGCCATATAGTAAAGCCGAATCCAGAACCGTCAAAAAGACCGACGCCTCTAACAACAAAGAACACTTGGGAATCTATAGCGGCAGGATCAAATGAAAAGGTAAAGCGGTCAACGGCTTCATAAGATACGCCAATCATCAGCTAACGCATTTTTTTATCATTGGCGGTCGGCTTCTCAACCTTTGATCATATGCGACGTGTTACCACCAACAAGATTTAAGCGACCATATTATTGCTTACCCCAGGACGAGGACACGCATATAACAAGGAACAAAATTGATCGCGTCACGGCAGGATTCCTAAAGCATTCCATCACAGGTACATGTATTCACAGAAGATATATACATACATAAGAAATACAGACTAAATAGCAAATGTATTTTAATAGACTTATCATCAACCCACACAATAAAGGTATATATATAGGCATAAAACCAAGCACTAGTAATGCCATGGAGAGATCCACATTGAGCAAATTTCTAGTTAGGTGGTGGGAACATGTTTTACCATCGGATGATCCCGGACCGGGATCATCCATATTCACGGACTGATTAAACTCGGGCGATCCCGAGTCGGAACGGACCGTCCAGTCCGGTACACTTTGTGCCAGGACCGGGCACGACCGGTTCAGTCCCCGGTCCCGGTACAGAAAACCTTGGGTAGGAATGCCGATGACAAGAACCTCTCGTCCTCCAAGAAGATTTGCAGATTCTTCATATTCATCATGAACTCGATTGCTTCATCTTCAAAATCCACTAGAAAACCCAACTTGATAAGCTCGGATAGTGTAGAAATGTGACCTTCCTTCTCCCACAACAGTCCCTCAGATATGACTTCAGCGAAATAGGTAGCAAATTCGATTCTTGCTCTGTGACCAGATGAAGGCATCTTCTGCGTGAAAAGCTTTCCGTTCTCCCTCTCCCAACGAATCATTCGACACGCTTTCGTACTCAGATTCTTCCCTGAGGGCAGTGATAAGTTATAACTTACTGTTATGGGTTCGACCGTCTCGTAGACTGTAAGATGAAGCAGATGTTTAACAGTCTGATGCCTCTTCTCCACATCCATTTCAAGATCAGGATCAGCGAGAAACCCAAGTATAAGTTTGAGAAGACCTTTCCCAATGAGAGCTTCGCTTGGATCGATCTGTTTAAATTCGATGCCAGCAGGTATTGAGGATTCATCCTTCTGCACTGATTCGGAGATAGTTCGAACCCCGATGGTTCTGTAAATTTCGAGCAGCCTAGTACGCGGCAGCTTAGGCAAACTTGGCTGGGGACACCAGACAAATATCGGATGAGGAGAAGCCTTCTCAAACAGACCCTTCAAGTGTAGATCATCAGGGATGAAGACTTCTTGCTTGTCGAATATCGAAATTTCATCTAGACCTGAGTCCACAGGCACTCTCACCAAATCGTCAGCAAGAGATTTCTGAGTCGTCTTCGACCAGTGGCTTGCAACAAATACCCAGAAAGCACTGCACTTGGCGCTTGTCAGCTGTTCTCCTGAACTTTCCCAAGCCTTCCACAGCTTGCAGTAATCATCAATGGAAGGATGGCGTCGAACACCCAAAGCCACCGAGAAGAAACCTAGTATTTTCTTGTCATAATGTTTCTCCAAGACACGTAACTGCAGACCAAACAGACCATCATTGTCAAAAAGAACACAGTCGTCGGGACTGACCCATTCCCCTTTGTCACTTCCGTTTGGAATCCAAATCCAATTACCATCTTTGTTTTCAGGTTCCCATTTGTGCTCAATAAAAAAATTATAGATTCTAACAATAGTAGTAAGTTGAGAATGGGAATCAAGATGACTGGCAAGCAAAGGACAGCCCTGACTGGCATCAATAGCAACACCTATTGCACCGAGTTCCTTACCGTAGGAAGTAATGTGGGAACCATAAAACTCTTCATCGATGAAAGGTCCATCTCCCAGTTGTAGAAATGAACCCCACTTTGAATCGAACAACAAGCATTCATTCGGAGACTTATAACCCATACTGGTCTTCAACCATCTTCTTCTCATTCTGTGTAGGAATTCCGGGGATATTGAGTCACTCTGCTCTTTTATGTTCCGAATGCATTCCAGCAAAGATATCACACTGGTTGGAGATATGCCTATTGGGTTTCTAGGAATGTTAAGACCAGCAGTCACAAACTTTGCTCCTTCCTTGAAGTCAACTACAACTCCCAAAGCCTTCAGTTCATCTTTGTACTCTCGTATGCCCTCACCATAGTAACTGTCACTATCGTCAATAAACGGAAGTGATGCAATTTGAGATATTGATTTCCAGTCAGAGCCAAATAGAATAGACTCCTTGGGTGATCTATCGCCAAGATTAGTATGCAACCACTTTGATTCACTCATGCACTTCCGAATATCAGATGGGAGTTTCAGGCCTGCCCCTGTTATCTTTCTGTAACATGCCAGCAATGAGAACACATTTTCTTTTGTGATGGAAGATGAAGACACATGCTGCTTAAGAAGACGAGAAAATTCCTTTGCTGCTTCCTCAAAGTCCACCAGTACCCCCACTTCCTTCAGCTCATTTCTGTATGAGAAAATTCTCTTTCCATAGAACTTTAAATCAATAATTGGAGAAACATTGAAGACCGTTAAAAGCCACAACGAATTTTTATCAACCAGGAAACATTCACATGGCAATTTGTGACCCTTAAATGTCTTTAACCATTTGGCATCTTTAAGTACTCCGATAATTTTTGCAGAGCTTGCGTGGCGCAGGCAATCAAGAATTAGAAAAACGGTATCTGCGGTCATATGAGCCAATGATGTTGGCAAACAGAAGTGGCTGGTCAAAAGCTGGTAATTTTCATTAAAGCCTACAGTAACACCTAGCAACTGAAGCTCTGTCCTGAAGCTAAGAATTTCCTGGCCATAGAATTCCTGATCAATGAAGGGCAGATTACTGATTTGAGATGCAGCTTTCCATTCTGAGTCAAACAGAATCGATTGACCTGGAGACTTGTTACCATGGGAAGTTCGAAGCCAACTAGCCTCTCTGATACTCATAATAAAATCTTCATGAGAGAAAAACTTCTCTCTCAGAAATCTTATGAAGTTAAGAATCGAAAGAACATTGCTTCTTGTTAAATTGGATGAAGCTGCTAGTGACATAAGGTGCTTCCCAATGAATTGACATGCTTCTCCAAATTCAAACATCACTCCTATTGTTTTCAGCTCTTCCTCATAGTCCCTGATTCTGTTGCCATAAAAACTCTCATCGACCAAAGGAATGTCAACCAGCACAGACCCGCCCTGAAGTAGATTTCCCAAGGCTGAATTAAGGAAAAAAGATTGAGATGGAGACCTGTATCCAGGACTGCAACCCAAAGAAATCCTCATCCAATTTCCCTCCTTTATGCATCTCAAGAACTTCCCTGGCAGTTTTATTCCACTATATTTTATATTTCGAATCCAGTTCAGCAGCAAGAATGCATTATCTTTGGTCAATGGAGCGGATAAAGTTGGAATTGCAGCATCAGGAGGAGCTATAACAGGGATGTCAGAAGCTCTGGCATGAATTTTGAGGAATTTCAAGAGCTCTTTCTCAGATGAATAAAAACTGGCAAAATGGCCTGCACGCAAGTATTCTTCTCCCAATTCGATATATTGTTCTCCTCTCCATGGATTTGAACCAATCAACCCCACCCAATTACTACCATTTGCAGGGACAAGAACACCACTCCATTGTGTAGTCACATACCCATAGTTATCTACAAGCGGCATCACCTTACACAAATTATCGACCTCCCGCTCAGATAGGAACTTATTCAGGAAAGAGTGAAGTAAGAAGTGAGCAAAAGTAACAGCAAGCCTCCTATCACTGTTGACAGAATTAACCATAAGGGAAGCATAATCATACACACTTACAGCACTAATTTCCACATGTTGTTGAAGCCATTCCATAAGTGTCTCCCTCTTGGGATATAGTTGTAGTGCCTCCTGTGTGCTCTTTGGTACAAAGAACCAATCACCTGAACATCTAAATTCTCGGTTCCAATCAATAAGCCATGAGATCTGCTGAGAGTAACATGATAAACGTACTCTGCAACCATTTCGCCTTGTCACTTCATTTATACTCCACAAAGAGACATACCCATCTTGACCAACATATTTCAAAAGGGATATGCTTCTGATACTTGTATTCTGGAAAGAGGACCACCAGTTATTGGATATAAATAAGAGAAGCTCCAAGTAAACGTCTTCAGACACTCCCAATACCAGGTTAGATCTCTGGATGCACTTCACATACCATTCATCATTGACAGGTTTCACTCCTAAGAAATTCAATACATCATTGTACTCCTCCTTTTCAAATGCAAAATTCAGGATATACTTTCCATGAGACGACAAGTTATGCAAGCTCACATTTTGCGCCCACGCCTTATTCAATATTTTCCAGAAAGCGGGCAGAATCCGACCCACTTCGCATGGCTTATAGAAGATCTTTTGCTCTGTATACGACTGACACGGCATAATATTTTCCTCCACCAGCTTTTCCTTGATTGATTCCCTGACAGTGTTAAGCAGCAAAAATGAAGAGCTTTTCACTGGTATGAAGTGGAACATTGGGGGTAAGGAGGACGCTGGAGCAGATTCAGTTGTTCTAACAAGCGCGACAAAGGCATTAACAAAAGCCAAAGGCACACAAGCCATAATTCCCTGGTTCCACCTGTTGTCCAAAAGAATGGTTTCCCTGGATGATGCAAGAACAAAATCAGCTTGAATTATGAAGGGAAAATTTGTAACCATCTCTGTTGGCAGAAAAGCATAAACACCAGGTGAGTTCATCCCTCTATTGAGACGTTGCCCATTTGGAAAAGCCAGTGTGATCGTCCAGTTTTCAACTTCCATTCTCCTTTCAACTCTATTTTCCTGTCTGACAGGAAATTTTTGCCTCCACATGTAATAGCTGCATTCTTCTGCTCGTTCATCACCATTTTCCTCCGCGGAGAGATGGAGAGTGTACGATTCTGCATCAATGTTCTTCCGTGTAGTAAATTCAGTCTCACTTGAAATTGAGACTGAACTGACTGTATTCAGGCGAGGATCCTCATTATCTTCTCTGACTGAAAGTTTCTTGATCTTCGAAAGAAACAACAGGACTTCAGGGTGCATGCAAGAGAGCTGCTGCTTAACAGGTACCACCTTATCAGCCTTCAGGGGCAAGACTATCGTGGTAGTTGGAAGGACAGTAGCAGAACCATATATTTGTTGTAGGTCGGCAATAGTGGGGTTCTCCTCAACCCATTCGGGAACAATGTAACCAAGATCGCATAGCGGGCACGGCTCCTCACTCAACCTTATCTGATATCCATTACTAAATATGCAAGGCTGTGCAGAAATCAGAAATACACTTTTAAACCCAATTCCTGCAAATCATACAGGGGACAAGTTGTCATCAAGCACATCAAACCATGCTGACTCTAATGCCAGAAAAAAATATCCAGCATGTAAGGAATCCCTAATTAGCATCATTCCAATAAGTAAAGCACTATGATACATTGACGACAAGTAATCTTCAGTATAACTTTTCAAGAATAATAGAGGACAATAATTCTTAACTATTTAAATCTAAATGAGATAATACTGTTCTGATGGGGAAAGACAGCAACAAAATGCCACATCCCAACCAGATGAATAAGGTAACACAAATTCAACCAGCCCATAAATCTGTTCAGATAAATTACTTGCTATGAACAATTATTTTACTTCTCCATTACTACCTCTTCAAAACAGTAAACTCATATCAATTCAAAAAATACGACCCCTGTTTGCATAAGCAAATTATAAATGAGTGATTGTCAAAGAAAAACGTTTACGATAGAGTTTAGTGGAATTCCTTGAATAATGTGATGGAAATGAAAAGGTTTGGTGATACATAGAGAAAGCGGATGAAAGTTTTTTTTCACAAATGTGCATTAATCAACCTTGGCTAGACTTTCACTGAAGATATTTTTCCAGTTTAAAGGGAGTTGTTAGGATGAGCAGCTCACTCTATCTCCCTCGCCTTTCACTATTTGTTAGAGGTAAGTTCAGTAAAAACCAAAAGAAAGGACAAGAAATCAATTTAGTCATGGGTTAAAGTAGGTAAATAATGTTGAAGGAAGAGTCAAATTTTTAATCTTTAGAGACTACAAATAGTTGTTGATCCTACTCTCCCTCTCTAAATACTTGGTGATTAGAAAGAATCACCGAAAACCAATTTTCCCAAACAACCGAATAAAAACTCCGGGATTCGATCGAACGCACCTTTCTCTCCGATATAACCGCGTTGGCGGTGGCCTTTCTTCGTGGAACGACCCACACTGCAGATGGAATCGATATTTTTGGGGGAGAAACCCTTCTCGTTGTTGAAAACCAGCAGAGTAGCCGAAGCTCCGGTGGCAGTGATGTCCCTTGACGTTACAATGAACTCCAGTGACGGTTTCACTCCTTCGTTGTACTCGTTGTCTTCTGCATTCTGAGAAAAATCACAAATAAAATGAAAATCGCGCTCATGAATCTAGAATTCTAGATATTTGGATTTTAAAGTCCCGATCCTTGACCAAAGACACCGCCGGTGACGGGTCCATGATCGGACGTCCACGATCGGCACTTCATCACAAGCCTAATTACATTTGCAAAGAAAAAAAGTAAAGAAAGAAGATCTATTCGTCTGCGCTGTGAGGAGCTAAAATAGTGAAAACCTGGATGATCTCCATGAGGAAGTGAACATCCTTGGCGTAAAGCTCGGCGGAGAGATTCTTGACGGCCTGGTGAAGATCCTCCCTGAGTGGATTAACTTCTCCTCCGATCGAGAACTTCGTCCTCCTTATTTCCTCAATGTGTTCTTTCGGCGTTGCCATGGCTGAATCCTTTGAATCCACAGAAGCACTACCGTTTCAGAGAGAAAATACGTCTGCGTTTGTGTGTGTTTGTGAGAGAGAGAGAAGCAAACGAAACTGTTCGCTTAAGACGAACAGTGAAATACCAGATTTTCGGGACTTTCTACCAGGGAATCGGTCTGCGTCGTATCGTGTTTGAAGAAGGGAAGAGAAGAGTGAAGTCACTGCACTGGACTATCAGAGACTTGGTAGTAGAAAAACCACAGGACCTGGAAAGGAAGACTTGGAGGCGAAGAATCGAACAGGGAAAGTGACGGATTTGTACGACGTTGCATGATCTTCGACGTTCATTCGCCAGCTTTTGGTCCTAAAGTCTTCCTGATTCCGGGGTCGTCCTTTTTTTAACTCTTTCTCTTTTTCTTTTTCGACTTTGGGAGTCGATTCGCTCCTTTACCATGCTTCGTAATTATTAACTGCATTAGCTAATAGCTATGCTTAGTGCCTAATGCCTAAGAATCGGATTCGGTTTATTTCAAGAAAACTTCGTGCGTTCATCAAACCAACTGCCTAGGCCTCATTTGGTGTTCTGTTCTCGTTCTTATTTTGCAATTTGCATGTTTGCAGTGGCAACCTTGTAATTTTGTTCATCCCCAATGGGCATATTTGACCCTTTCATAAAAATGAAAAGGGCTTAAGCCAAACATTTAACCCACCCAACTCATTATCGCAATGACTTATGAAACTCGTTATGGGCCCCGGAATGGGCACCCAATCCAAAATAATGACAAACTAGGCCTTATCAATCCATTAGTACTTATTTTTTAATGGCCCCGGAATCCGCACCCACACTTATTCATTAGACAACATTTTAGTTGTTGTTGGATAAAGTAAATAATAATAATAATAATAACCAAAAAAATTTGGAACCAATTTTTAGTTTTTGAAAATAAGTGAAGAAAAAACCTATTTTCTGCCGAATAGTTAAAAATCAAGTACGTTTCTAAAATCAATAAAAATGCATTTATTAATTCTAATTATCAAGTTCTAAAAACTATTTCCGACAATGGTGGTAACAGGTCCCAATTGTAATAGCGGTATGATGCTATTAGTGGCAGTGAGTGTGACCATCCATCTCAATTTAGTGAATCCGAATATAATTGGGCAATTTATAATACTTTTTTTGAAAAAGAAAAAATAGTGTATCTTATTAGGAAAAAAAAAATGGAAATTTTATGAAAAAGGGCCACTTTTACCCCTATTTTCTAAAACAGTCCATCAAAAAACTTACTTTAAAAAAAGTCACTTTTTAAAAATAGCTAAATTACAAAATCACTTTATTTGAGGCATAAGCACATTTGACATGGGTGCGGTGCTTCCCACATGGATTCTAGCGTTTTTTTTTTTAACAATAATAAAGTGACATTATTTTTTACATCTTTTTTAAAAGTGACCTTACAGGTTAATTATGTTTGAAAAGTGATTTTTTGTAAAATGAGATTTTAATGGATTGTTTTTGTAAATACAGGCCAAAAAGTAATCCTTTTCATAATTTTTCCAAAAAAAAGGTCTAAATATATGGAAATTAGTGCATTCAAAATAGTTTATAAGTGAGTATCCCTACTGCATTTAAAATCATCTGTAATTGTACAATTTACTTATAAACCTTCACTAAATACTCTTAGTCGGAGAAAGTTCATCCACTTTGGATGGCTTGAAAAGCACAGAACTTGTTAGATGATTGCAGGGTTTTGAGTTCCGTGTTGTCGAAATTTTGATTTTTCCTCACCAATGATGCGTTCTAGGAGAATTTGCCAGGGTAGTTTTCCTAGTAATTTTTGGTTTTTTTTAGTGAAACGGAGCAGCGTGCTGAGCAAAACGAGCAAAAAATACATATTTATTTAATTTTTATTAGTGAAACGGATGGCATGCCAGCGAAATGGAGCAGCGTGTGGCAAAATTTTCCCAAAATCCAAAAAAACCCAAAATTTGCCCATTTTAAATTTTTCGGCCGCCCATCGGCACCGGATTACCACTGGAGTACCACTCTTTTTGAATCATAATCCCCAAAGCCACCGCCGGGGCACTCTCGCCTTTCAACGTTGTAAAGGCATCTAAGCGCACAGCTTGTAGATAGGAAGAAATCCAAAGAGCAATGGCGGTTTCAACACTAACCGTTGCAACAGCGAAGCTGCATCTCCTTCAGACTTCCAAACCCAAGCCCTTCATCACCTTCAGAACCCTGTTCGTGCTTCTTCGTCATCTGCTTCTCGTGTAAAACAAGTCCTCTCTCTCGAGTCAATTTCTGCAACCAAAAGGCGACTATTCGATCTGGGTGTTGGCCTTTTAGCAGCATCGGTGATGTTATTTTCGTCTTTGGATGCTAATGCCACCAGAATTGAGTACTTCGCCACTGTTGGGGAACCCCTCTGTGAGCTTAACTTTGCTCGATCCGGCCTTGGTTATTGCGATGTCGTGCTTGGGACGGGCGACGAGGCCCCTCGTGGAGAGCTTATCAATGTGAGTTGCAACTCTAATGGGTGATTCCTGGTTTGGATAAAATGTTCTGCCTTTCCTTTTTATTCTTTTCCCTTGTTAGATGCTTTTGAAATGAATTTCGTATTCCTTTGTTTCAATTTTTTGAAAGGGGAACTACATCTAGAGGTGCTGCTTTTGCCCAAATGTACAAGTTTATTTAGTTATTATGCTAGGCGAACTGGAGTTCTGGGCATCAATTTTGCAACCTCTTCTCTTAGCTTATTCTGTCTGGCTTCCATTTCGTTTTCCCTGGTTTCTAAATCCTTGTCAGTTTGATCAGAGGTGAAAGTGAATTTGAAGTTTGAATTAACAGTTTGGGGACTGGACTATTTTAAAATTTTATTAATATTCCGGTTTAGTTCTTAATTTTACTTTTGACACTTCAAATGCATTTGGGGACTGGACTATTGAATCTCTCGATATGCTAATATCTAAGCGGAGAGGTGTTTGGAGGTGTGTGATTTTATTATTGTCTGTTACTTATACAACAACTGGAAGCCGGAGCCAGAATTGTCATAGAGGAGTAGAGAGGATATGTTGGAAGGACGATCTGATACGCATGTTACATGTGGCCACACACAAGATTGTTGTAGATTCTCCTAAGTTGCATGTTATGTTTGCCATGATGCCAACAGATGCCTGTACATGACTAGAACCAACCTCCCATCTAACTCATCTATCATGGTATAATAGCCAGCAGATTTAAAACCATAAATATTTTGATTATGAATCTAGAAAAACTGCTGCAAGTATAATCACACATATGAGCTTATTGTCAATGTTCATTATCTCAAGTTTATTCCATCTGAAGCCTGATAAAAGTTGTTACCGGAATCTGAAATATTAAGCTTTCTGATATTTCCATCAAAATATGTTAATGGAAATTGATTTCAACAGTGAAAGGAAGTCTCATAATTCTCTGCATAAGACTTTATTCTGAGCCAATATTTTTTTCGGCTATGTTACATGGGCTGAGGAGGCTAATCCCGCTTAAATCAGTTTTGCTTTCTCTGCATGGTATGTATCATATGATAATACACCAATGTTACACAGAATCAAATCATTTTAGGAACTTGCTTTGGTGGGGGGATGTGTGTTGAAATATAGCAATAACAACAATAACAACAAAGTGCTTTATCATGAATAGTTGGGTGGCAAAACAGATTGTATTCCTCTGTCCCAACTTATCAAATAATAGAATAGAACAATCCTTATCCCAGTTGGCTGTGTCTCAACATCCTTCTTAAAATGCTCTTAATGAGGACCAGCTCAAGTTCAATGTGATTACCCTCTTGGCTCATTGGCCAAGTCTGGCCAAATCAAGTTTTACTAATAATTAGTAAAACTTATTTAAGTTGCAGATAAATTAATGAATAGCTAAATTTATCTTTCAAAATCATCGATTACGATCAATTTACTCAGCCAATATGTTGTCTGTATGGATTTACCAAAAAAAGGAAAAATGAATCCATTCAAGGTTGTTCATGAATCTAATGTCACGGTATATATGGATGAACAATATTCCGTATGTCAATACATGGGCTCATTGGTCCTTCCTATGTGCAATGATTATAGGAGATTTCAATATGAAATTGATTTTACTTTTTCAAAGATACTTCAGATACATACTTATTTCTTAATCCATGTAGAATAACTACGAAAAACTTATATTCTGTTTCTTGCATTACAGGTTCACTATACTGCAAGGTTTGCAGATGGGAGAGTCTTTGACAGAAGCTATAAGCGTGCTAGACCAATCACCATGCGTATTGGCATTGGTAAGGTACAGAGTTGCACTTATCAATAAGCCAGTGATTTGTCTTATCTTACATTTTGTTTTACTTCAAGTTTAATTTCTGTGTTTTAGGTAGGAAATGCTTGATATTCATGGCCGAATTCAATATCTATCATGCTTAATGATTCTAAATCTTTGCAATCTTTGTTTCTTGTGTGTTAAATACAGATCACAATGGTCATATCTAATTTGTCCTAACATATGCTTTTCCTCTTAATTTTCCATCTCTCTTCATGGAAGGTTCTGCTTCTTATCCTGACATATCTAAATTTTTCTTTGAAAATATGTCTCTTTCACTGAATTTACAGAATTTTTTTTGGTATAATAATAAGTTGCAAACATTCAACCAAAAACTAAAATAGATAAATAATAAGTTGAAAACAGAATGAATTTGATGGAAAACAGAAAAAGGAAAAAACACATAATAATTTCTTTAAAATCCTAAACAACTAATAATTTTTTTGGATCTGTTAGTTAGGAGTTCTCTAGAATCTGTTAGTTAGTTAGGAATTCTGTTGTAAGATTTATTTTTCTGGAACATTCTTTGGTTGCTATGCCTATACCCAGACGCATGTACAGAAGTTTAATTCAATGAAAAGAGGGCATTTCTTCTTCTTCAAGTCTTCAATTCTATCTGTTTCATTGCTTCTCTTTCCATTGTGATTCTCTAACAATTCCAGTATAAAATAAAAGAAAATATTGAAAATTTTCTTGCTTCCATTTGGTTGGAACAAAAGAAAGTAAAATGAAGATAGTCCCATTTTGATGTACGAAGGATAATGATTTGAAGAAAGTAAATAATGAAATTGTCCTTTCTTCCTTCATCATAGAAAGTAAAAAATTGTAAAGTGAAAGGTGGAGATTTTGAAAGGAAAAACAAAAAAAAAGGAAATTTTACCATCACCCATAACTACGAGCACCACCTCACTGCCACCTCACCATCTCCATCACCTCACCACCATCACCATTGCCACCCCACTCCACCACCTCATAAGTACCAGATCGATCACCATAGTGACCACCACCAACCCCATTCATTGTCTTAATAAAATATTTTTTTTTCTTCCTATTTTTCATCTCTTTCTATTTTCTTTTATGCTCTCGTTTCTTTTTTTAGGTTTCTTTTCTTTCAACGTCTAAGATTCCAGACATAACCTTTGTTAGAGTGAATGGAAGGAAGTTTCCCTTTTATTTGTTATTAGTAAGACTTAATTTCACTTAATAACCTGGACAAATAGATGGTTTCATTATTTATTTCTTTTTCTTTTTTCTCTTTTTTCTTTTTATTTTATTAGATCTTAATTCGCTCACTGTTTGGTGCATCTTCGGTGAGAGAGCTTCTAGAGTCTTGGACATTAAGAAACCTTAAAGGCTTCCTAAGGCCAACTAGACAGTCATATAGAAAATCAGAATCCAGAACCGCCAAACAGACCGATGCCTCTAATCTAATCTAACAAAAAAGAACACCTGGGCATCTATATTGGCAGGATCAAATGAGAAGGTAAAGCGGTCAACGGCTTCATAAGATACGCAGATCATCACCTAACGCATTTTTTTTAATCATTGGCGGCCGGCTTCTCAACCTTTGATCATATGCCACGTGTTACCACCAGCAAGATTTAAGCGACCAGATTATTGCTTTCCCCTGAACGAGGACACGCATCTCACAAGGAACAAAATTGATCACGTCACAGCAGGATTCCTAAAGCATTCCATCACAGGTACATATATTCACAAAAAGGTATATATATAGGCATAAAACCAAGCACTAAGTAATGCCACGGAGAGATCCACATTGAGTTTTACCACCGGATGATCCCAGTCCAGGATCATCCATATTCACGGACTGATTGAACTCGGGCGATCCCGAGTCTGAACGGACCGTCTAGTCCGGTGCACTTTGTACCAGGAACGGGCACAATCGGTTCAGTCCCCAGTCCCGGTACAGAACACCTTGGGTAGGAATGCTGATGATAGGAACTGCTCGTCCTCCAAGAAGAGTTGCAGATTCTTCATCTTCATCATGAACTCGATTGCTTCATCTTCAAAATCCACTAGAAAACCCAACTTGATAAGCTCGGATAGTGTAGAAATGTAATCTTCTTTCTCCCACAATACTCCCTCAGATATAACTTCAGCGAAATAGGTAGCAAATTCGATTCTTGCTCTGTGACCGGATGAAGGCATCTTCTGCGTGAAAAGCTTTCCGTTCTCCCTCTCCCAACGAATCATTCGACTCGCCTTCGTACTCAAATTCTTCCCTGAGGGCAGTGATAACTTATAACTTACTGTTATGGGTTCGCCCGTCTCGTAGACTGTAAGACCAAGTAGATGTTTAACAGTCTGATGCCTCTTCTCCGCAACCATTTCAAGAGCAGGATCAGCGAGAAACCCAAGTATAAGTTTCAGAAGACCTTTCCCAATGAGAGCTTCGCTTGGATCGATCTGTTTAAATTCAATGCCAGCAGGTATTGGGGATTCATCCTTCTGCACTGATTCAGATATATTTCGAACCCCGATGGTTCTGTAAATTTCGAGCAGCCTAGTACGCGGCAGCCTAGGCAAACTTGGCTGGGGACACCAGACGAATATCGGATGAGGAGAAGCCTTCTCAAACAGACCCTTCAAGTGTAGATCATCAGGGATGAAGACTTCTTGCTTGTCGAATATAAAAATTTCATCTAGACCTGACTCCACAGGCAATCTCACCAAGTCGTCAGCAAGAGATTTCTGAGTCGTCTTGGACCAGTGGCTTGCAACAAATACCCAGAAAGCACTGCACTCGGCGCTTGTCAGCTGCTGTCCTGAACTTTCCCAAGCCTTCCAAAGCTTGCAGTAATCATCAACGGAAGTATGGTGTCGAACACCCAAAGCCACCGAGAAGAAACCTAGTATTTTCTTGTCATAATGTTTCTCCAAGACATGTAACTGCGGATCAAACAGACCATCATTGTCAAAAAGAACACAATCGTCGGGACTGACCCATTCCCCTTTGTCACTTCCGTTTGGAATCCAAATCCAATTACCATCTTTGTTTTTAGGTTCCCATTTGTGCCAAATCAAAAAATTATAGATTCTAACAATAGTAGTAAGTTGAGAGTGGGAATCAAGATGAATGGCAAGCAAAGGACAGCCCTGATTAGCATCAATAGCAACTCCTATTGCACCGAGTTCCTTACTGTAGGAAGTAATGTGGGAACCATAAAACTCTTCATCGATGAAAGGTCCATCTCCCAGTTGTAGAAACGAACCCCACTTTGAATCGAACAAGAAGCACTCATTTGGAGACTTATAACCCATACTGGTCTTCAACCATCTTCTTCTCATTCTGTCCATGAATTCCGGGGATATTGAGTCACTCCTCTCTTTTATGTTCCGAATGCATTCCAGCAAAGATAGCACACTGGTTGGAGATATGCCTATTGGATTTCGAGGAATGTTAAGACCAGTAGTCACAAACTTTACTCCTTCCTTGAAGTCAACTACAACTCCCAAAGCCTTCAGTTCATCTTTGTACTCTCGTATGCCCTCACCATAGTAACTGTCACTATCGTCAATAAACGGAAGTGATGCAATTTGAGATATTGATTTCCAGTCAGAGCCAAATAGAATAGACTCCTTGGGTGATCTATTGCCTAGATTAGTACGCAACCACTTTGATTCACTCATGCAATTCCTAAGATCAGATGGGAGTTTCAGGCCTGCCCCTGTTATCTTTCTGTAACATGCCAGCAATGAGAACACATTTTCTTTTGTGATGGAAGATGAAGACGCACGCTGCTTAAGAAGACGAGAAAATTCCTTTGCTGCTTCCTTAAAGTCCACCCGTACCCCTACTTCCTTCAGCTCATTTCTGTATGAGAAAATTCTGTTTCCATAGAACTTAAAATCAATAATTGGAGAAACTTTGAAGACCTTAAAAAGCCACCACCAATTTTTATCAGTCAGGAAACATTCACACGGCAATTTGTGACCCTTGTTTGTCTTTAACCATTTGGCATCTTTAAGTACTCCGATAATTTTTGCAGAGCTTGCGTGGCGCAGCCAATCAAGAATTAGAAAAACGTTATCTGCGGTCATATGAGCCAATGATGTTGGCAAACAGAAGTGGATGGTCAAAAGCTGGTAATTTTGATTAAAGCCTACAGTAACACCTAGCAACTGAAGCTCTGTCCTGAAGCTAAGAATTTCCTGGCCATAGAATTCATGATCAATGAAGGGCAGATTACTGATTTGAGACGCAGCTTTCCATTCTGAGTCAAACAGAATCGATTGACCTGGAGACTTGTTACCATGGGAAGTTCGAAGCCAACTAGGCTCTCTGATACTCGTAATAAAATCTTCATGAGAGAAAAACTTCTCTCTCAGAAATCTTATGAAGTTAAGAATCGAAAGAACATTGCTTCTTGTTAAATTGGACGAAGCTGCTAGTGACATAAGGTGCTTCCCAATGAATCGGCATGCTTCTCCAAATTCAAACATCACTCCTATTGTTTTCAGCTCTCCCTCATAGTCCCTGATTTTGTTGCCATAAAAACTCTCATCGACCAAAGGAATGTCAACCAGCACAGACCCGCCCTGAAGTAGATTTCCCAAGGCTGAGTCAAGGAAAAAAGATTGAGATGGAGACCTGTATCCAGAAATGCCACCCAAAGAAATCCTCAACCAATTTCCCTCCTTTATGCATCTCAATAACCTCCCTGGCAGTTTCAATCGACGATATTTTATATTTCGAATCCAGTTCAGCAGCAAGAATGCATTATCTTTGGTCAATGGAGCAGATAAAGCTCGAATTTCAGCATCAGGAGGAGCTATAACAGGGATGTCAGAAGCTCCGGCATGAGTTTCGAGGAATTTCAAGAGCTCTTTCTCAGAAGAATAAAAACTGGCAAAACGGCCTGCATGCAAGTATTCTTCTCCCAGTTCGATATACTGTTCTCCTCTCCATGGATTTGAACCAAGCAACCCCACCCAATTACTACCATTTGCAGGGACAAGAACACCATTCCTTTGTGTAGTCACATACCCATAGTTATCTACAAGCGGCATCACCATACACAAATTATCGACCTCTCTCTCAGATAAGAACTTATGCAGGAAAGAGTGAAGTAAGAAGTGAGCAAAAGTAACAGCAAGCCTCCTATAACTGTTGAGAGAATTAACCATAAGGGAAGCATAATCACACACACTTACAGCCTTAATTTCCACATGTTGTTGAAGCCATTCCATAAGTGTCTCCCTCTTGGGATATAGTTGTAGTGCCTCCTGTGTGCTCTTTGGTACAAAGAACCAATCAGCTGAACATCTAAATTCTCGGTTCCAATCAATAAGCCATGAGATCTGCTGAGAGTAACATGATAAACGTACTCTGCAACCATTTCGCCTTGTTACTTCATTTATACTCCACAAAGAGACGTACCCGTCTTGACCAACATATTTCAAAAGGGGTATGCTCCTGATACTCGTATTCTGGAAAGAGGACCACCAGTTATTGGATATAAATAAGAGAAGCTCCAAGTAAACATCTTCAGACACTCCCAATGCCAGGTTAGAACTCTGGATGCACCTCACATACCATTCATCATCGACAGGTTTCATTCCTAAGAAATTCAAGACATCATTGTACTCCTCCTTTTCAAATGCAAAATTCAGGATATACTTTCCATGAGACGACAAGTTATGCAAGCTCACATTTTGCGACCACGCCTTATTCAATATTTTCCAGAAAGTGGGCAGAATCCGACCCACTTCGCATGGCTTATAGAAGAACTTTTGCTCTGTGTACGACTGACACGGCATAATATTTTCCTCCACCAGCTTTTCCTTGATTGATTCCCTGACAGTATTAAGCAGCAAAAATGAAGAGCTTTTCACTGGTATGAACTGGAGCATTGGGGGTAAGGAGGACGCTGGAGCAGATTCAGTTGTTCTAACAAGCGCGACAAAGGCATTAACAAAAGCCAAAGGCACACAAGCCATAATTCCCTGGTTCCACCTGTTGTCCAAAAGAATGGTTTCCCTGGATGATGCAAGAACAAAATCAGCTTGAATTATGAAGGGAAAATTTGTAACCATCTCTGTCGGCAGAAAAGCATAAACACCAGGCGAGTTCATCCCTCTATTGAGACGTTGCCCATTTGGAAAAGCCAGTGTGATCATCCAGTTTTCAACTTCCATTCTCCTTTCAACTCTATTTTCCTGTCCGACAGGAAATTTTTGCCTCCACATGTAATAGCTGCATTCTTCTGCTCGTTCATCACCATTTTCCTCTGCGGAGAGATGGAGAGTGTATGATTCTGCATCAATGTTCTTCTGTGTAGTAAATTCAGTCTCACTTGAAATTGAGACTGAACTGACTGTATTCAGGCGAGGATCCTCATTATCTTCTCTGACTGAAAGTTTCTTGATCTTCAAAAGAAACAACAGGACTTCAGGGTGCATGCAAGAGAGCTGCTGCTTAACAGGTACCACCTTATCAGCCTTCAGGGGCAAGACTATCGTGGTAGTTGGAAGGACAGTAGCAGAACCATATATTTGTTGTAGGTCAGCAATAGTGGGGTTCTCCTCAACCCATTCGGGAACAATGTAACCAAGATCGCATAGCGGGCACGGCTCCTCACTGAACCTTATCTGATATCCATTACTAAATATGCAAGGCTGTGCAGAAATCAGAAATACACTTTTAAACCCAATTCCTGCAAATCATACAGGGGACAAGTTGTCATCAAGCACATCAAACCATGCTGACTCTAATGCCAGAAAAAAAAAATATCCAGCATGTAAGGAATCCCTAATTAGCATCATTCCAATAAGTAAAGCACTATGATACATTGACGACAAGTAATCTTCAGTATAACTTTTCAAGAATAATAGAGGGCAATAATTCTTAACGATTTAAATCTAAATGAGATAATACTGTTCTGATGGGGAAAGACAGCAACAAAATGCCACATCCCAACCAGATGAATAAGTTAACACAAATTCAACCAGCCCATAAGTCTGTTCAGATAAATTAGTTGCTATGAACAATTATTTTACTGCTCCATTAGTACCTCTTCAAAACAGTAAACTCATATCAATTCAAAAAATACGACCCCTGTCTGCATAAGCAAATTATAAATGAGTGATTGTCAAAGAAAAACGTTTATGATAGAGTTTTAGTGAAATTCATTGAATAATGTGATGGAAATGAAAAGGTTTAGTGATACATAGAGAAAGTGGATGAAAGTTTTTTTTTTCACAAATGTGCATTAATCAACCTTGACTAGACTTTCACTGAAGATATTTTTCCAGTTTAAAGGGATTTGTTAGGATGAGCAGCTCACTCTATCTCCCTCGCCTTCCACTCTTTGTTAGAGGTAAGTTCAGTAAATACCACAAGAAAGGACAAGAAATCAATTTAGTCATGGGTTAAAGTAGGTAAATAATGTTGAAGGAAGAGTCAATATTCGAATCTCTAGAGACTACAAGAGTTGTTGATCCCACTCTCCCTCTCTATTTCTCTCCCTCTAGCTCTTTCGCTTTCTCGCCCTCCCTCTGTTACTCTATAAAGTTGGCTGCATGCAATAACAAATTTATTAGCCAGTAAGGGAAAAGAGATGCTTGTTCCTTCATGAATGCTGCTAAGAATGGGTGTCACGGCTCTCAAAACTTCTTAGAAATTCATCAAATTAGGATGTGAACTTCACGCTCTCGATCTAAATTTCAAATTCCAACTAATAT
This sequence comes from Buxus sempervirens, assembly GCA_947561395.2. Lineage (NCBI taxonomy): Eukaryota > Viridiplantae > Streptophyta > Magnoliopsida > Buxales > Buxaceae > Buxus > Buxus sempervirens. The sequence goes on from OX387190.1 coordinate 32,048,575, forward strand.
TCAATAATGGTTATTATAGCTGAATAAAATAAAATAAATTAAATACCATGATTTAAAACTCCAAACATATAGCATAAGTGAAATCACATATCAAAAAGTTTACCTCATACCTGCACTAAAATAAAATTGACAAGTTTCTTAATAACAAATAAGAACTATTTATCAGTTGATCCTCCCAGGTTATTCTTTCTTTAACCCGAAAAGATAACAGAACTCACAACTACAGAAGTTACCAAAACTTTTGAATGTTTAACTATGAACTTCAACCAAACCGTAAACGTAGTTGAGACCATTGATAGAATATCAATATTTTTGTTAATAAAAATATGCCTTTTTTTTCAACTTAAAAGTGTGTGTGTGCACACGCACGTGTATTACTAGTAAATGGAATGTGCAGGAACATTCAACTTAGTCCCACTTCTATTCAAATTTATAATTTATAGTAAATGGAATACGAGTAGGTTCGTATTCCATTTATTGTTTTAAGAGTTTAAAGAGAGAATCTAGAGAGATAAAAGCATACTAGTTTAATCTCAATAAAATTCTTCAAAGAACTAAAATATGGACAAAAAATTTTATTAGTATAGGTTTATATAAGGTCCATTTTGGAAACGGAAAAAAATTTGTTTCGGGGCATATATATAATAGAATGTTCCGAGCTCCAGTCATCACTATCAATGCATCTAATGAGTTTTGTAGCATGGTTTTATGGACCATTATTTTGGAAGAAGTCTTATGTAAATAGTAAAACAAAATTTCCAAAAATGCCCTCAAAATACTTGGTGATCAGAAAGAATTACTGAAAACCAATTTTTCCAAACAACCGAATAAAAACTCGGGGATTCGATCGAACGCACCTTTCTCTCCGATATAACCGCGTTGGCGGTTGCCTTTCTTCGTGGAACGACCCACACTGCAGATGGAATCGATATTTTTGGGGGAGAAACCCTTCTCGTTGTTGAAAACCAGCAGAGTAGCCGAAGCTCCGGTGGCAGTGATGTCCCTTGACGTTACAATGAACTCCAGTGACGGTTTCACTCCTTCGTTGTACTCGTTGTCTTCTGCATTCTGAGAAAAATCACAACTAAAATGAAAATTACGCTCATAAATCTAGATATTTAATTGGATTTTGAAGTCCCGATCCTTGACCAAAGACACCCCCAGTGACCGGTCCATGATCGGACGTCCACGATCGGCACTTCATCACATGCCTAATTACATTTGCAAAGAAAAAAAAAGTAAAGAAAGAAGATCTATTCGTCTGCGCTGTGAGGAGCTAAAATTGTAAAAACCTGGATGATCTCCATGAGGAATTGAACATCCTTGGCGTAAAGCTCGGCGGAGAGATTCTTGACGGCCTGGTGCAGATCCTCCCTGAGTGGATTAACTTCTCCTCCGATCGAGAACTTCGTCCTCCTTATTTTCTCTATGTGTTCTTTCGGCGTTGCCATGGCTGAATCCTTTGAATCCACAGAAGCACGACAGTATCGTTTCAGAGAGAAAATACGTCTGCGTTTGTATGTGTGTGTGTGAGGGAGAAAGAGAGAGAAGCAAACGAAACTGTTCGCTTAAGACGAACAGTGAAATACCAGATTTTCGGGACTTTCTACCAGGGAATCGGTCTGCGTCGTATCGTGTTTGAAGAAGGGAAGAGAAGAGTGAAGTCACTGCACTAGACCATCAGAGACTTGGTAGTAGAAAAACCACAAGACCTGGAAAGGAAAACTTGGGATTTGTACGACGTTGCATGATCTTCGACGTTTATTCGCCAGCTTTTGGTCCTAAAGTCTTCCTGATTCCGTGGCCGTCCCATTTTTATCGGAATGAGATCCTCTACGGTTGAGCCCGTAAATGGGCTCAACCGTAGCCAATGCTTGCTTGCCAAGTAGGCAAGCAAGCACCTTCTCTCCTCTCTCTTTTACATGGGAAAATGAAAAAGAGGTTTTCACTTTTTCAGAATATGCTTGCTTGCTTACTTGGCAAGCAAGCATTGGCTACGGTTGAGCCCATTTACGGGCTCAACCGTAGAGGATCTCATTCCATTTTTATCTCTTTTCTCTTTTTCTTTTTCGACTTTGGAGTCGATTCGCTCCTTTACCATGCTTCGTAATTATTAACTGCATTAGCCAATAGCTTTTCTTAGTGCCTAATGCCTAAGAATCGGATTCGGTTTATTTCAAGAAACCGAGAGAAAATAGCGGACCCGGAGTCCCCACCCACACCCAGACTGTAATAGCGGTATGATGCTATTAGTGGCAGTGACTGTCACCATCCATCTCAATTAGTGAATCCGAATATAATTGGGCAATTTGTAATACTTTTTTTGGAAAAAAAATTAGTGTGTCTTATTTTAGAAGAAAAAAAAAAAGGGAAATTTTATGAAAAAGGGCCACTTTTGCCCCTATTTTTTAAAACATTCCGTAAAAAACTTACTTAAAAAAACCACTTTTTAAAAATAATTAAATTACAAAATCACCTTATTCGGAACGCAAGGACATTTTACGGGGATAGAAGCTCCCTCACATGGGTGTGTGCGCTACCTACGTGGATTCTAGCGTTTTTTTCTTTTTATGAATAATAAAGTGACACTATTTTTTACATTTTTTTTAAAGTGATTCTAAAAGTTAATTATGTTTGAAAAGTGAAAGTGATCTTTTTGTAAAATGAGATTTTTAATGGATTGTTTTCGTAAATACAGGCCAAAAAGTAACCCTTTTCATAATTTTTCCCGAAAAAAAGTGGCTAAATATATGGAAATTATAGCATTCAAAATAGTTTAAAACTGGGTAAATTGGGTATCCCTAGTGCATTTAAAATCATCTGTGATTGTACCGTTTACTTGTAAACCTTAACTGATACTTGGGTCGGAAAAACTTCATCCACTTTGGATGGCTTGAAGGGCACAGAACTTGTTGGATGGATGATGTTTCGTTCTTGGATGTGGACAAATGTGAGAAGCACTGGATTACCACTCTTTTGAATCATCGTCCCCATGCCCCCTGGGGCACTCTCGCCTTTCAACTTTGTAAAGGCAACTAAGCCCACAGCTTGTAGATAGGAAGAAATCCAAAAAGCAATGGCGGTTTCAACACTAACCGTTGCAACAGCGAAGCTGCATCTCCTTAAGACTTCCAAACCCAAGCCCTTCATCACCTTCAGAACCACTGTTCGTGCTTCTTCGTCATCTGCTTCTCGTGTAAAACAAATCCTCTCTCTCGGGTCAATTTCTGCAACCAAAGGGCGACTATTCGATCTGGGTGTTGGTCTTTTAGCAGCATCGGTGATGTTATTTTCGTCTTTGGATGCTAATGCCACCAGAATTGAGTACTTCGCCACTGTTGGGGAACCCCTCTGTGAGCTTAACTTTGCTCGGTCCGGCCTTGGTTATTGCGATGTCGTGCTTGGGACGGGCGACGGGGCCCCTCGTGGAGAGCTTATCAATGTGAGTTGCAACTCTAATGGGTGATTCCTGGTTTGGGTAAAATTTTCTGCCTTTCCTTTTTATTCTTGTTAGATGCTTTTGAAATGAATTTCGGATTCCTTTCTTTCAATTTTTTGAAAGGGGAACTACATCTAGAGGTGCTGCTTTTGCCCAAATGTACAATTTTAGTTAGTTATTATGCTAGGCGAACTGGAGTTCTGGGCATCAATTAGCAACCTCTTCTCTTAGCTTATTTCTGTCTTTCTTCCGTTTCGTTTTCCCTGGTTTCTAAATCTTTGTCTGTTAGTTGATCAGAGGTGAAAGTGAATTTGAAGTTTGAATTAACAGTTTGGGTTTTCGGTTGCAATGAGCAATTTATGATTTGAACTTTATAGGATTTATCATTAAGGACTCTGATGCATTACTTGATTTCAACATTGATTTATCTAAAGTTTTACTTCAGCTGCCAACCTGATGCAACCATACTCCTATAGCTCGTGCTGGGATAGTTTTGTTTTGTCATTGTTTTTATGCACTACTTGTTATCACAAGACCTTGGTATGGTTTTCTTTGATTGGTAAGAAAAGTTAATTATTATTAACAAAAAATTGGTAAGGAACTTGAGATGTCCACCTCTAATTTTAAAATTTTATTAATATTCCAGTTTAGTTCTTACTTTTACTTATGACACTTCAAATGCATTTGGGGACCGGGCTATTGAATCTCTCGATATGCTAATATCTAAGCGGAGAGATGTTTGGAGGTGTGTGATTTTATTATTGTCTGTTACTTATACAACAACTGGAAGCCAGAGCCAGTATTGTCATATAGGAGTAGAGTGGATATGTTGGAAGGACGTGTTACATGTGGACCACACACAAGATTGTTGTAGATTCTCCTAAGTTGCATGTTATGTTTGCCATGATGCCAACAGATGCCTGTACATGACTAGAACCAACCTCCCATCTAACTCATCTATCATGGTACAATAGCCAGCAGATTTAAAACCATAAATATTTTGATTATGAATCTAGCAAAACTGCTGTAAGTATAATCACACATATGAGCTTATTGTCAATGTTCATTATCTCAAGTTTATTCCATCTGAAGTCTGATAAAGGTTGTTACCAGAATCTGAAATATTAAGCTTTCTGATATTTCCATCAAAATATGTTACTGGAAATTGATTTAAAAATTTTCAACAGTGACAGGAAGTCTCATAATTCTCTGCATAAGACTTTATTCTGAGCCAATATTTTTTTCAGCTATGTTACATGGGCTGAGGAGGCTAATCCTGCTTAAATCATTTTAGCTTTCTCTACATGGTATGTATCATATGATAATACACCAACGTTACACAGAATCAAATCATTTTAGGAACTTGCTTTGGCGGGGGGATGTGTATTGAAACATAGCAATAACAACAATAACAACAAAGTGCTTTATCATGATTAGTTGGGTGACAAAACAGATTGTATTCCTCTGTCCCAACTTATCAAATAATAGAATAGAACAATCCTTATCCCAATTGGCTGTGTCTCAAGATCCTTCTTAAAATGCGCTTAACGAGGACCAGCTCAAGTTCAACGTGATTACCCTCTTGGCTCATTGGCCAAGTGACTTGGCCAAGCCAAGTCAAGTTTTACTAATAAATAGTAAAACTTATTTAAGTTGCAGATAAATTAAGGAATAGCTAAATTTATCTTTCAAAATCACCAATTACGATCAATTTACTCAGCCAATATGTTGTCTGTATCAATTTTCCAGAAAAAGGAAAAATGAATCCATTCAAGGTTGTTCATGAATCTAATGTCACTGTATATATGGATGAACAATATTCTGTATGTTAATACGCAATGGACTCATTAGTCCTTGTGTGCAATGATTATAGGAGATTTCAATATGAAATTGATTTACTTTTTCAAAGATACTTCAGATACGTACGTATTTCTTAATTCATGTAAAATAACTACAAAAAACTTATAGTCCGTTTCTTGCATTACAGGTTCACTATACTGCAAGGTTTGCAGATGGGAGAGTCTTTGACAGCAGCTATAAGCGTGCTAGACCACTCACCATGCGTATTGGCGTTGGTAAGGTACAGAGTTGCACTTATCAATAAGCCAGTGATTTGTCTTATCTTGCAGTTTGTTTTACTTCAAGTTTAATTTCTGGTTTTAGGTTGGAAATGCTTGATATTCATGGCCGAATTCTATATCTATCGGGCTTAATGATTCTAAATCTTTGCAATCTCTGCTTCTTGTGTATTAAATACAAATCACAATGGTCATATCTAATTTATCCTAACATATGCTTTTCCTCTTAATTTTCCATTTCTCTTCATGGAAGGTTCTGCTTCTTCTCCTGACATATCTAAATTTTTCTTTGAAAATATGTTTCTTTCAGTGAATTTACAGAATAATAAGTTGCAAACATTCAACCAAAAACTAAAAAAGATAAATAATAAGTTGAAAACAGAATGAATTTGATGGAAAACAGAAAAAGAAAAAAACACATAATAATGTCTTTAAAATCCTAAACAACTAATAATTTTTTTGGATGTTCTCTACATGGTTTGCTACCATAAATGTATAGGTGTATACTTTTGTCCCCCCATGAAAAGAAAATGAAAGGAAAAGACAAAGTGAAAGACTAACATGAATTAGGATTTCAAGTCCTACACCAACTAATATTAAATATATATACTTTGTTGATCCTTGATAGGTTATCAAGGGATTGGACCAGGGAATTTTAGGAGGTGAAGGTGTACCCCCCATGCATGTTGGTATGAATTTTATGGAATAGTGAATGTACCAATTCATAGAATTCGTCATATGATATTTGTTATATGTGTTTTTGCATCTTAAATACTGAGTGTATTTCGCTTTTGCTATCCTGCCCAGGTGGAAAACGTAAACTTCGGATTCCTCCAGAATTAGCATATGGTCCTGAGCCTGCAGGATGCTTTTCAGGTGAGGCTCCAATTAATCTGAAATATTTATTATGCAAGTGATGAACTGGTTTGCAAGTCGTTTTTGAGGGTTTATGAGGTACAAAGATTTGGAGGAGCATATAGTAAACTGCAACTATTGATATGTCCGAGACTAGTTCATGGACATTTAATATAGGACCTAGAATTTAGAAACGAAGATGATGTAATGAATTTTGTTTTATTAATTCGCCCTTTGATCTCCCGTGACATTCTGGTTTTAATAAGTTGAAAATTAAATTATTCTAGTAGGACCTAGCTGAATTTAAGATAAAATGATTCATAAGTGTTCTGGAAAAAGCTTGTGCAAGGTGCCAACATCACTCAACCTTCTAACAATTTTATTTTATAATCAAAATGCAAAAATCAAGAAGGTGTATCATGTATCAACTATTGAGTCCACTCTGACAAATTTTAAAATTGTTGATTGAAACCACAAATCCAAAGTTCAATTGAGCAAACCAGAAAATGTAACTGTGACATATCTCCTTCAACCATTTGACAAACTTTAAACATTCTATAAGCCTGCAACATGATTTAATATAATCAAAATGATGACATGGTGTCTAATTACCATGCTAAAACCAATTCCTGTGTGACCTATCTCTTATGATTTTATCTGCTTTTGTTAATATTAATATGAGTCTCAAAATTACTGCGATCTTATGTATCATTCCCTATGCCTGCAAAGTGATATTAGGTGACCTACAAGAATACTGACAATCCTCCTTATCTTATATGTAGGTGATTGCAACGTTCCTGCTAATGCAACTCTCCTCTACGATATCAATTTTGTTGCGGTCTACAAGTGAACTTCTGAAAAAGGTTCCATTTACATGACATCAAGTACATGAGAAAGCAGGGTTTTAAGTAAAAAATTTTCTCCTCATTTTCTGTAGCTAATGTTGAATCTTCAAAAATTTAGGGGAAGGAATCTGTGACATCCATCATATAGGCATGAGGAGAATATGATATACATGCCGCAAACAAGGTCAGGAGGATCCGTGATACACTGCTTTTTATATGAGAGAGAGGCTTTGGGCTTAAAATTGACCAACTTGATGATCCTAACTGCAGAATCCATGGTCCTCTTTTCGCTTGAATGTGCTCGTACCATTTTTGTTGCCCTTTGGTTAGAATATGGTCTGGTCGTTTGGCCTTACAGATCTTGGCAGGGAGACCATCAAATGGTGGCTCTCCTTACAGATCTTGCACAGTTAGTGAATTAGGGAAGTACCTGATATTTGTTTTAGATTACCTTCTCCAGCATAAATTGTTTTCTATATTTGGAAGCACTTAATTCGACCAAAACTTTCTGGGTTCTGAAAGTTTGATAGTAGGGGGTTGCAGATTTATTTTGAAATATCCTGGTCAAGATGACATACCGAATCTATTGCATGTAGTATGTGCCTTTGATCAAGACTGGTTGTTGACTCAACTCCGTATGTTTGTAATGTGAATTCCTTCATACTCTTTATGGTCTCCTAGTAATCCTAGTCGAGTGAAACAAGTGCTACTGTTGATTTTATTCTTTCTTTTTCTTGGTGCAGATATTGAACAATATGAAGCATTTACCTAACTTATTATGTGATTTTGTTGTTATTTTATTGATACAAGTCTTTCAACTTCAGGGTATTTCTTCCCCATCTAAAAGCCTCTGCAGTTTCTTTCCATTAGTTTCCGTTCTCTGGGTTCTGCTGAGATCAATCAATAAGCTCACAAGGCTTTGAAGACTAACCGAAATCAATGCGTGGTGTCAACCAGAGATTCCTCAGAGTTCTTTCTAATTACTTGCCCTGTTCTTTACATGTAAATGATTGTTGAGGACAAAGCTAGATGACCGAAAGGAACGATAAAGTATGAGAAGTTCAAATTTCTAGTTCTTCATGTATTTTTTCCTTTTTTTTCAACTTAGTTGTGTGAACTAGAGGGAAAAATGGAAAAATAAAAAAAAGGGCTAAGGCTGCCGATATTTTTAGGCAATTTCTGAGAAATTCTTTATCTTGTATATTATCTTTTAATTTTGGAACAAAATTATTAAAATCCAAAATTTTAATTTCCAAAGAATAAAAAGGTTAAATAAGTATACATGTTCATCCATATCCATAATTTATAAATATTTAATTACCATCCAGAGTCTATAAATATTGAAAATTTTGTGAGGTTGGGGATGGAGTTATAGGGTGAGGAATTGGCTTTGCTTCTCATCATATCTCTCTGGTTTACGGCAGATGGACCATGGCCACTCATTAATAGGATCTCCAAGATGAAATTGCAGAATTTTAAACATTACCAAGCTACTCCTGTTTAGTTTTTCGTCTTGAAAGGAAAAAAAAAATTCCCTGGGAACTCGCATCCACTTCAACATAGATCATTTTGAGGTTTGCAAACAAGTTCAATAAAGCAGAAACTTTTGAATATGGTCCTCCTTAAAACCATACATAAACCAGCCCATTTTCCTAAATTGAGCAAAAAGACTAGATTGACTAGATTGACTATTGGTAACCAGCTACAGCTTGTACCCACCATTCTCTCCTTTTTTATGGATTCATCTTCATGTGGATGTGGGTACATGAAATGTCAGATACGGGTAAGGGACAAACAAAGCCATCCCAGAGAGAAAAGAGAAAACAAAGCATCATGCATGAAGACAAACTATAATAAAGTTGGTATTTACAAGCTGTCTCAAAACCACCAACCATTTCTTTCAATACAACTTTCTAGAGCTCTCTTAAAGTCCATTAGTATCACTTTAATTTAAAAACTATAAATGATACCTCAAATTTAACAACCCCCATTAACAAAAACCCTGATCAATCCATCAATCTTTTCATATATTTCAGAAAAGATAAAAAGGCCGGATTGGATTTTTACAGTGATCAGATATTGAAGAGCAGGTAAGACTGATATGGATAATATGTATCATCTTTATCTACATGATAGAGCAAGCATTTGGGTTCTCATCACTGAACATGGTGGTGTATTGCTCTTCCTGTTTGCTCATGGTCATGGTGGCAGGGTCCTCCACATATCTGACATAACCAGGAGGGGCCTTCTTGTCATAAGCTGGAGCAGCATAAGGATGAGCCACAAGGTTGTAGGGAACATAAGGCCAAAGCTCAGCCTTTTTCCCTGTTGATTGGGCCTTCTTCAAGACTTTCTTTGCATCAGCATACCCAGTTACAGTAACTTTCTGCTGTTTTCTGTCAAGCTTTACAGATTTAACACCTGCAAAAAATAAGAATGTCTATTTTTAGCACACCAGCAAACTTACTAGAGAGATATTAATAAAGGGAGAAGGAATATTGAATGACGAGAGGAAAATACCATTTAATGAAGAGAGAGCTTTCTTGACTTTAAGCTCACATCCATCACAATCCATTTTTACTTTGAGCTCCACAGTTTGCGTTTGCTTCTTTTTCCTGGGCCTCCCACCGCTAAGCAAGTCAGAGAAGTATTCAATAGTACCTCCAACACCCATGCTGTTTTTATTTTGATATGTTGAGAAGATGGTTTCTGTGGGAGACTTTTGATAATTAAGGACAAAATCACAATAGCTAATCACAAGCTCTTAACTTTGATGAAGAACCTTCAAGCTAGGCTACAGATCCGATGGATTTTGAATGAATGAAAGGAAACCCAAGAGCTATTATGCCACTGGGATTGCAAGAGAAGGGCTAGGTAGCACTGATCTTGACTGTGTCTATATTTGTAGCTGGTAACAAGAAACAAGGTGGGAAGAACAGATCGATGATGACAGGTAAGACCGTAAGAGCTAGCACAGAAGAAGACAGATGGCTTTGCCAGAAATGAAGTGAATTTATACAAAACCCTGAACTGGGTTCTTCCTGAAACTGCAGGAAAAGCTTCCTTCCAATTCTCAACAGTAGATTCCTTCCTTGCCTTACACACAGAAAGGCTCCAAAGGCTATTCTTCTAAGCTTCTTTACTTGCTCTGAGCTCTTCTTTACAGAGACCCTCCCCTTATATAGGCCTTTAAGCAAGCTAAAAAGAGAGAGAAGAAAGGTGGTGGCCCCCCTTCAGAAGCAGCTCAGATGGCCAAGTAAAACCTGATTTTCAGCTACCACCGTAGGCTCCAAGACTCAAAATACGACATGCAGAGACACACACACACTTACCTCAGGCGCAAGCAAAAGCTGAGCCCAAAAAAATAACGTGGGAGATCGAAGTTTGAAAGTTCAAACAAAAAGCTTTGTGGTGGTCCTGTGGTCCAGTTCTTTTAAAAAATTAACCCATAATGGAGGTGAGATGGATTTTGATGGCATCAGCAACTTCCACGTTTCAAAGGATCCGGACAACAAGTGGACAAGAAAAGAGCCGACGGCTGATATGTTTGCCAGGTGGCAACAAACTTCGATAATTGAGAATCCCTTAAAAAAAGGGGTTTTGTAAACAAGTGGCTGTCGGCTTGTGGGTTAGCGTTGAGTTGTTCAGACACGGTTTGTTGATTGTTGATTGATTCGGGTTTGGTTAGGGACGGTGGGGTTGTGGAAAAAGAAAGGGGCTGGACTAATGGGAAAATAAGACCAATCACGCGTTTGGAAATTTGGCAGTTTAGACAGGTGGCAGAAAACTGATATATTAGTTATTTTAAACCACATTTTTCTGTAGTTAGATTGGGACACAGTCTCCCTCCTCGAACGTTGCTTCCACGTCCAGGAAACTTCAAATGAATAATAAGAATTTTACGGGCAAGTCGTCCATAGTTGTTAGCAAGCTTTCAAGGACCTATTCTCGTTTATATATAGTATAGATATAGATGCTAAATTTCATTCTTCTATTTTAATATAATTGTTCCTCCGAAATTGGGCCGGTGTGGACACGTGGTGATGTTGATGATGTGTCTCTGCGCGGGCGTGCCAATATCGTTTGATACAATGATTTTGGGTCGGGTCCTGACCCCGGGAACCTGTTCCGAATCTAAACCAGAGGTTGGTTCAGTCGTACTGCAAATCACTTGTAATAAAACCGATCAGGCGATAATATGAAGACTAAGGGTTCGGTCTTCGTTTGAGTTCTTGTAAGTGATTGAAAGCGAAAGCAACTAATGGCATAAAACTTCTTTATTATAAAATCGGCTGATGGCCGTAAATTACAACAGATAATCCCCAAAAGGAAATAAAAACAAGAAGAAAACTGACAAAGCTTGCAAGACCAGTCTATCCTGGTTTTATAGCCGTAATCGGAGTATAAGAACAAGAGGAAGGGGGCGCCTGCTAACAAAGCCAATTCAGGGGTTCACCTAGGATTGCTATTTAACCGAAAGTACGCAAGTCACCTGGCTTCTCGGGATTCTGTAGCCGTGATCAGGGTACAGAACTGCGAGTCAGGGGCGGCCTCAACTTGCTCTCTGGTGGCAGGGTTCTTGCGTCAATCGGAGTAACCAGGGGTCTAAGATGTCACTGCGACTAAAAGCAAAGAGAGAAGTCCTAGTTTATCCTTCTGACTACAGTGTAGGAGACGGGATAAAGATCACGGATGATCAAAATAATATTATAATAACTGGTTACGGTTGGATGGATTGTGTTCTCGAGCTCTTCGAGTTTGTGCCTTTTATAGCCAACCTTTGACGGTTGCTCAACGTCCCACTCTTGCACGATTTCGAGGGATCCCTTTCCCATGTCTGTAGGTCCCTATTTATTATCCGTTTTGCTTTACCACAAAGTCTCCCAACGACCCACGTTTAGGAAGTTGAACCCCTCCTTATATAACCACTCCACGTTTTTAGAAAGTAGGGGACCCCACTCTCCACATCTTTAGAGAATTACCGGAGTATCTTTAACGAGCCATAATCGACTGAAAATAACCTTTTCTTAAATAAAAGGTTACTCAAATACCTTCTATTAAAATAAAAGATACCGGAGTATCTTTAAAGAGCCTAAATCGGCCAAAAGGCATAATTGGTCAAATGCACATTTTCATAAATAAAAGGCAACTGAACATACCTTTTATCAAATAAAAAGATATTGAAATATCTTTTCTTAAAATAAAAAATGACCGACTAATTAAATCGCCCGGGAAATGATCATGGGGTTGATCAACCAATTAAATGACTTAAATTTGTACACAAAACAGTTACATAAGTAGCAATTAAGTAGATAGATGGAGGGCACCACCTAGCCTGGTGGTAAAGACCACCTGTGTTGGTAATAGCCAAGTCACCAATCTTATTCCCACCCTCAACCCAAGCGTGTGTGAATCCCAGTTATGTGCTTGGTCCCCTGCCCCTAGGTCCCTAATTCATACCCCCAAAAAAAAGATATATAGATAGTTATTAAGGAGACATTAGATCGAAGTTTTCTACTTAAAACCAACCCGTTTAGCAGTAGACCAGTAGATGCGATTGTGTTGAAGGGCTAAAAAGGGGGGACTGAACCAACTGGTTGGTTGGTTCAATCTGGCAATCGACGATCATGTAATTATGGTTTCTATTAATGAAAGTACTTAGGCCTGGCCTTTCATCAAAAAAAAAACTGGTTGGTTGGTTAGGTGGGGAAATGAGATCAGCTTCCATTAACAAAAACATTCATAAAAAAATTTTGTTTAGGGACAAAAAAAAATTTAATTGAAGAAAGTTCCAATTATCCATCCTCAAGACTTAATGCAAACAGCTTGTCTTGATTCTATAAGCCCCTTCCTCCTAATCATTTCGGAGAAAAAGGATTCGAGGACTTAATTCACAACGTAAATACAACAAAAAATAATGAAAAAAATAAATTAAAAAAAAATTGAAAATGGAAACAGAAATTCACCATCCATGTAATCTATTGAACCTTTTTAATTGATTCAAATTTATCAACCACGAACAAAAATAAGATTCACCAAATTAAACACCAAATACCAAATATATATCAAGTCGAACTAACTGGTGAAACTGTTTCAGATTCTATGTATAGTCCGCATCAGTGCTACCATAATTTTGTGTGTAAGAAACATTATCATTTGGATTATAAGCTACTTCAAAAAAAAAAAATTTATCAATCCCCGTGCATCGCACGGGTTATATATATGGAAGAATAATATACATGAAGACACTGAAAAAAACCCAATAAATTAACTTCAAAAATTTTACGCGGCTGGATGGGAAGAAAAATAATAGCAATATAAATAGTGGGACCCATCACGTGGACGTTCAATTAATTATTATTTCTATAGTTAGATTGGGACACAGCCCCTAATTGGTTTCTACGAAGGTGCACTTGGATAACAAGAAACTGCATGAGAAATCCAAGATGGTGTCTTCCGGTAGGTTTTATAGTACCGTCTACGAAACGGATAGATTTATTCAAGGGAAAATTGGTTTTTATTGGTGTTTTTTTCAAATTCATTCTTGATAATTAGTTTTTAATAATGTTTTTACCTAACTGACAAGCCGTATTATTTTACTCTTCCTTAAGAGTTTTGTAAACTTCACTTATAACAAAATGAAAAGGTTTTTAAAGCCTTTTGAAGGTATTTTTGAAAGAAATTTTTAATAACAAAATGAAAAGGTTTTTAAAGCCTTTTGAAGGTATTTTTGAAAGAAATTTTTAATGGCAAGTAAAATGATACCGATTCTCAATTATATTAAAAAGGTATCACTAAAAATTAAGTACCAAAATTTAATCCACTGAATCTAAATTATGTTGAAAAAATCGTTAAAAACCCATTTTCCCTTTATTCAATATGCCACACATCAAAAGGACAACCCAAATCCCACCTGCTCGGACCATATTGCTTGTGTGAGATGATTGCATGTGCAGTACATGACAGCTACTGTTTTGTTTTTTTTGGTAAAACGTAAGATGCTCTCTTGCCTTTTCCTTGTTATTTCTGTTGTGTGGGCCATAGCTATGTTAATGCTCAGCAAAAAAAATAAAACAACAAAAATCTAGGAAAACTGTACTGAATGTCGGAGTCCCTTATCATGCATGGCCCCACACCGTTACGATATTTTGGTACGGGCTAGCACCGCGTGGGACGTCCGGAGGTACCTAAGTATTCCTTTTTCCCTGATGATTAATTTATTGGGAAAATTAATCTTCAGTGATATATTTTAAAAATAATTAATTTATCTTTATAAAAAAATAAAATATTACTAAACTTTAATTATTTTGATAAGGGTTTCCTAAAATTTGAAACCCAGAATTTTATGACTAAATTTTAATTCTTTTAAAAAGTATCACTAAAACTTAATTTTCTCTTTAGGTCCGCAGTTCTCCTGCAATTATATAACAGATAAGAGGGAAATGGTCGTAACCGTGCATGGAATCTTGGGTTGGGTCGGTTTGTGGTGGAATTCAAAGCTTTTACTTCTTTTTGGTTCTAAAATCTCCGACCTGAACTAATTTACTTTTAACCCTTTTTTTTTCCTCTTTTCAACGCTAACAAACCTTCTGAATATTCTGATTTTTCGACGAAGATTCCAGCAATAAACTGTTCATCCCTAAGTGGGTGTATATGAACTTGAGCAAAAAGCATAGATTTTTCAAGTGGGTAGGCGCCTAAAGGAGAGAGGAAAAGAAAAAAAAGTAACAGAAAAGGAGACAACAGACAAAAACAATAAAGGACCGCATGATACTCAAAAGGGACGTACCGTGAGTAGCCATAACCTAAGAAGAAAATGTAGGCATATTGTGAAAGAGTAGTGGAGAGTTGGGTGTTCTCTCTCAATCATACTTATTGGGAAACGACTAAAGTCATTTATGAAACAGTGAGAGAGATGGTTACGTTTCTCACAAAGGAAAGACGAGGTGGTGCCGTCCAAAAGAGATAGAAAGAGAGAAAAAGGATGATTGGTTCTGTTCTTTTTCTTTGATTGTAAGAAGCACATGTTGAATGGTATTTTAATTCTTAATCAGGATTCTTCAGATCCCTCCACTCTTTAGACTTGGATTAAAATATGAAAGTAGCTAGACAATGATAGAATAATAATGCAAAATGACAAAACACATAAAAAATTTTAAGTATTCTCTTCTTCCCTCTCTAGCTTTCGCACCCTCCTATAAGTAAGTAGCAGCTAGTCTACACAACGAAAAATCCAACAATCACCAACAGTAGAAATAATGGTGACCCTTGCATCGTGGGGCTCCACCAAAACAGCTGGGCGATTAGAAGGCCCTTACCTTATCTGACTAGTGGAAAAGGACGCGCAATAACCGCATCCAAACACTTACTTGTTGTGTTCTTCCATCCAAGAATCCCACCTTACACCCACAATTTTGGCTCTTCTGATAAAGCTGATTGTTTCTTTCAATGGAACTAGTCGATCGTCACCAACTAAGGGGAATTGTCTCATTCAATCAATAACCAAATGCTGCACATCCAATTGGGGTTGATACGACCAAACAGACTATACTTCCAAAATCCTTTTCAACCAACTCCATCCGTATCTTCCCATTTCCTACTTGCATCTTCCATTCTTCAACGATACCTCTTCATGCATCATTAACCATTTTAGCATACTTAAATTTATTTTATTATCTATTTAGGAAAGGAAAAAAAAAACTTTCATTCTAGCTTACTTGAGCAAGACAAATCAATCCACCAGCTTTGATCACATATATAACAAAATTCCAGTCTCCCCATCAAATAATTCAGCATTCAGGGTCTTGTATGGCCTCAAAAATCCTATAATTATACATTGGGTGTGGTAAAGTCACGGCTCAATAATAATTAATATTTTAGGAGGAACATCAATATCAATCAGTACCATCAGATGGGGCCATGCTCATCACTTGCCGTTGAGGTCGGTGGTCAAATTCTCCTATTATTGGTGATTCTTTTATCGAGAATATGACTCAAAACATTCCTGGTCATTCTTTAATATCAGACGCACAATATTTAATCATAACATAGCTTCGCCATGATACGTCTGGATACATGGTCTTTCATGCTTTGTACCTTTTCTGGTCAGGAATTTAAATTTCAACAGTTCCGAGAACCAAAGGAAAGTTTAATCAGACACAATATTTAATCATCCTTTCCTGGGTTCTTTTTTAATGGACTAACAAACATAAGATAATGCAATAATGTTGGGACAGACAAACCTGTCACAATTACGGAGATTTAAGTCCAAGATCATCTTAGATTTGCTCTCCAGTTCTCTCATCACAAACCCTGGCGCATTTGCTTTCTTAATTCCTAACCCGCTGGATTTGCTTTCTTAATTCCTTTGACATCATAAGAATCTTAAAACAAGGATAAGAACGAGAGAGATATAAGACGGATAAATCAAAAGAAGAAAGCTTCACAACCACCAAGCGATATAATAATTGCATAAAAAACGATTATCATGAACATGGAACACAGCAAATGTTCAAGACTCTGGACAAAACAGAGTGCCACTCGTGATAGACCAAGGGATAACAAATGCAAATAAAAAGGACATCTTCCTACCATCCCCAGTCAGTCCAATGACCTCACAAAAAAAATTTGACATTGGATGACCATGTAGCTTGATAGGAAACTGCATTTACATGTAGATTATACAAGTAGATATATCTCATGGAAGATCATATCCAATTCAGATGGTTGAAACAAGCAGCAGACAGAGATGCAGGAGCAGCAATTGAGGCAACCTCACCAAACAAAACTGTGATGAAAGAAGCAGTGATGAGGCATATGAGGGTGTGGAGGGAGCCCTTCCAGCAATGGCAGGAGCAACTGCATTACCATTGGGAGTACTCTGCTGTTCATTCGAGGGCAATGTGTTGGGTGGTCTGCCATGTGGAGGTGACTCGCCATCACTGAGATCTTGACCTGTTGATGCAAGATGAGTGGATTCCTCTTTTTTACGGACAATAACAGATACAGGATATATTCACAATTAATATGACAAGATCACAAACTTAAAAGAAGATGGATCCCATCATCTGATATTTTGATAGCTCCATCAGAGATGTCTCCCGAACATATGAATATGATAAGATCACAAACTTAAACTGATATTTCATCCACACCCAAACACTTACGGAAGTATTTTTATTGGAAAAACATTAATTAGGCATACTTGGGCAAATATTTCACAGGCATCATGCTCAATCTCACCACTTTGTATGTACTCCATATCAACTATACTGTTGATCCCTATGATGAGAACCATTACATTATCATAAATATGAATGGGAAGAGCCTGGGTACTCACAATTGGAACGAGACCATCCCAGCTTCAAATTTTCCCTATCAAACACCATGCGGTAACCCGTCATGAAGTTCTCTGCACAAGGAATATTGATCTTAGTATAATCAAAAACGATGTAAGAGAGAAATATGGGAAGTAGGGAGGGAGGGAGAGCAAAGGATAGTTTATGGGCATACAAAAGACCAGTGAAATTCACCATCCAAAAAAGAAAAAAAAAACGAAAGAAAGATGTGTTACTTACGTCCAATTGTCCCAAAATCTACATCTGTTGGCTGTACAGCTAAACAAAATCCAGTAACACCCTGCAACAAACAATAATATTACATTTATAACCTCAAGTTCACTTACTGTTTCTACGATTTCCTTCATTTACAACTAGACATTAATAGGCAAGTCTTGGCACCATAAAGCAAATATAAACTGCAATTTTGGAACCATAAAACAGTCAATAACAATAGTTGACCATACTTTATTTTGAATACAACAATATAATTAAAGGCTGTTGCTAAACATCATGTAGCCAGACATAACTAGAGGTCGAAGTAACAAGTTTTTCTATGAAGTTCATTTGCTTCTTAAATTCTCTCCTTTTCTGCTTCCCTCATTTATATAATATGTATTTAAGAAGAAACTAGTCATTTGTTATCTAGAGTTCATTTGTAATAAATATAAGAAGAAACTAGTCAATTTATTATCTATAGTTCATCTGTTCCTTGTATATATTGAAACACGGTTTATGAAAAAAAACTTGAAGTTGGCCAATAGGAGAGCAAGAATAAAAGATACCAGAAGATAAAAGTAATACATGCATGAAATTGTCACCGAACAGGTGGGTAAAATATGGTAAAGCATCACCAAATAATAGTGTTCCAAGAATTTCTAGCTTCAACAACCATGATAATATAACTGAAGTGAGGGATGACAACACATGTCATAAGAAACAGCTAAATAGGAATGGGATGAGTGAAAAAGGGATTCAACTGGACATGGTTCAACTAGCAGAGACCCTCGGAACATATATTATGTACATTTTTTGTGTGTGTGTGTGCATCCATCTTCTTTTATGGAGAGAGGTAACAATGGGGAACCAACAGAAATTGCATTTTAATAGCTGAACAGAATTGCAACTAGCATAAAAAGTAAATGCCAACATAAATAATCTGGAAGTTTTTCCCTCCAAGCAATACTTCCAATATAAATGTAGAGGCTGTAAACATATTGATACACATCACAGGGAATAAAGCTTCAAAATTAAATTACTGGCCTGATCTCCATAGATACGAAAAGCAGGATCATAAACCACAAAGCTGTTGTTCAGAGAAAACATTAATTTCAAAGAGGGAATCTTGAGCAGCTCCTGTGAACTGGTCCAAAGCAAAGAGCCAACAATCAGCATATAAAATATGGAGAAAAGCCTTTGTTTAGTCAGTAATTTACCTGGACTCATAGCAGTACTCCCAGGGATACCCTTTGTTGCTAAATCTTGTTGCATTCACCCGTCTGTCAAACTAACATCATGCACAATACCATTTAGGAACAAGTGGAAAATGATCTAAAATATATTTAGTGAGATGTAAAGTATGAAGTACCTCTACAACAACTTTCCGGTAAACTTCATCAGGAAGGAACGTAAACGATGTCCCACTATCAACCTGAGCTCGGAAGCCAGTTTGCTTAAGACAAGTACTTTCAATGCAGCAAGCCTCCACTCCAACCATGTACGTGAAACTGAATCAGATCATGGGCAAATTATCGAAAGCACATCAATGATTTGACAGCATAAATCAAAACTAGGACCCCAGAATCAGTTAAGATATCAACAAATAATTGCTATTAGAAGCATACTATTTTCCATCAGATGGCACGAATGGAGTAGATTGTTGGACAGCACGTCCTTGGTCCCCAAAGAAAATTCTCCCCGACAAATCCTCGTTAAAGCACATTGAAAAAGAGTTCCTCACCAACCCAGCTTTAGCAAGTAAACTTGGAACTGAAATGTCAGCAAATCCCAAACCCATAAGACCATCAGGAGCAGCTCCATCCAAATAACCACCACTTTGTATCCTACCACACCTGAATTGCGAAATTGATACAAAAAAAAGAACATTCAGAATAACCGACATTAAAAAGGAGTAATAAAACTATCAAACAATTCAAATCAGAAAATATCACAGCAAAATAAATAGCAATGGGAAACACACCCTACAATGACTCGTGCCTGCACCAAACTTTTGGATGCATGGTTATCTTCTGATGCCAAGTGTAATGTATCCTCCACCAAAAATCCAGAACTTGATGTATTTTCAGAATAGTAGTTAACAACATATGGGCAGGGCTGCTTAAGGCTTTTGCAGTTCTGACCCAAATCACATAACTGATGGCTGCAAGATACATGCTTGCTGGTTCTTGATCCAGATGGGCTGTACTCGTTTAGATCTTTATCCTGCATAATAGATGCCCCACATACCAGGGAGCACCTGCCAATCAATTATTGGAAATAAGTGCAAAAACTGTTACCAAGTCTAAGCAGAATAGCCCCACAACTACAGTCAAAAACTGCAACTGAGTTTCGCAATTACCATAAATTTTTTGTTTGAGTGCTTTAGTTGTTAAATTGAGATGTATATTCTTCAATTTCAACTCCAATATTTTTGTGCACTGGTATATATTTCAAACACTCTTGGAAGTGCATATATCAATTGATAGAAGTGCTTGCTTGTTCAAGTTGTAAGAGTGCATAATTAGTTTTACATTGTATATAAGTTGCATATAATACCTGATCTATTAAACATTATAAATTGTTTAATCAAGGTATTTGGTAATTTGTACATTGATTTTTTTAATAGACTCTTTGCTTGCTGTTTTCATGGCAAATTGTTTAGTAATACATAATATCGAACCTTCTGCTCGGTACTTTCTACTTCCATGCATTGAAATATTTTTGAGTTGTTAAAGGTCCTATTAAATGCAAAATCCAGGTCACATGCTTTAGGGGGCTGTACAGGTGAAAAAGCAGCTCCATTGCATATCCTAGTGTAAATGTCTTGACAGCTATGCCTACTAAATAGAATCTTGCATCATAATCAACATGCTTACTACAACCAAAATAAATCATGTCAGAAATGAGACAAAGGGTGCGTCAATAACAAAAAAGGTGAATAAGGGACAGCTTCAAGGCTGAAGTCCATGCGAACTTGGTATTCTGATGCAGTAGTCAGTAAAAATGCATCTCTTTAGACTTAAAACAAGGGAAAATTTAGTCTACTACCACAATTCTCAAGCAACACAACCAAAGGTTCTGACCACCAAATATTTCAGCAATCTTTTGATGTCCAAATCCAAAAAGGGATTCTTAATTTTTTTTTTATAACAAAATCATGATAAAATAATATTTTTACATACAGAAAAGCCCAGGTATTTAAATAGGAGTAACTGCAAACATAAGCTGACAAATTTGTCCAGGCACAAAATGCATGAATTTACAAGTACACACCAAGAAAAAACTATTAAAGAGGAATAGACATCCCAGAGCTATACAGGTTGTGACAATGCACCTTCAATTGGTAACAGAAAATGCTGACTTCCTTTGTAAACTTGGCCAAAATTTTATTAATGTTTATAAATCTAACCATCTTAACTGAAGGTATGGTTACTTGCAATGGCTTCTACCAAAGGAGCAAATGCAATGCCAGTTGGCACGCTAACAGAAAACTCTTATAAATAAATAAAAGTTTGGGATAATAACAATTTAAATTAATAGCAAATAAAACACATTACATAGCTATAAATGCATAAACAAAAACTTTCAAAAATTTCAAATTTAACATATTAAATCCTT
Organism: Buxus sempervirens; assembly: GCA_947561395.2. NCBI lineage: Eukaryota > Viridiplantae > Streptophyta > Magnoliopsida > Buxales > Buxaceae > Buxus > Buxus sempervirens. The sequence continues at coordinate 32,069,966 of OX387190.1, forward strand.
TAGTAATATGTGGAGGAAAGAAAATATACCCCAGGCGCTCGAAAACCAAAACGCAACTTTATGATCTAATAAGAAACAGTTTCATCACAGTATACGGTGTACTGGACTAAATAGCAACTTTGAAATTGTTGACCTACCAGACTACTATAATAACTAGCAGAGAGAGGAGCACATTGTATACAATTGCATGGAATCCAAAGAAGATCACTTCCAGCATCCAATGCAACAAGAAAAGAAATATTTGGTGTCCCTATGTCAATCCACATGTAATGTAACCTGCACATTCGAGTGGAAGCATAAACTAGAATTAGCAACAGGAAAAATAGCTTAACCATGAAGAATAACAATAGAAGGAACCCAGAGAGAATACATTATTTTATGTGATGCTTCAGACAACAAGAAAAATATCATTTTCATCCCATAACATCATCATATTATATTTTGAGCACCACAAATACAATAGAAAGCAGAAAAAAAAATGCTGTGTGCGCCCCAAAACACATTTCAGAATTAGACTTGGATAATAAATAAAAAAGGCAGAGAAATTTAACAACATGGATGCTTTAATGAAATATAGGAAACCAAATGTAAATTTTCCATTTTACAATTGCTCCAAGGAAAATTTCTTAGCACATAGTGAATGTAAAAGAAATTGGGACAAAACATTGATATGATTTTATAGACATAATATAAATTGACCAAAGACATAAAAGGACATGAAATTCCTAATGACAAGGGCAGTGGCTCCCAAATTTAGGATCAAACCTTTAGATCCATGTCAAAACCAAGTTGAAGTTGGTAGAGAAAATAAGTTTTCTTATGAATATACAATCGTGATAACTGGACTCTCGTATGACAATTTCAGTAGTATCCAGATACATCTACTAAGACAAAATTTTTACAATCTAGAAAACAATTTGATCAGACATAATTAGTGTCCCCGTGTTCTTGAAATTTTCTCAACTTCTCTATGTGAACATGCAGTCCACATTGCTGATTCCGGTTAAAGAATTAACTAAATAGTGTTGTTTCAATAACCCATCCAAGCTAAGCTTGCTAACAATTAAACGTTATTCTACTAATTAAAAGAGAAAAAACAACAAAAACGCAGTAGCTCAGTCCCAAAGATGACAATGGAAAGCACACACAACAGAAACATAACGCCAATATAATTCAATTCACCATCCAAAGTCGTTTCCAAATGACATAGTCTTGCTTCCTTCGGATGGAAAGAGTAACTGGCGCTGAGCACCGAGCTTCATATTCTGCCGCTGTAAATCACTGCTCACAAGCAACTGGTAGTAAGCAAGTCTACCACGCTCCGGCCACGAACCAGAGAGACCGCCATTGCGAGAAACCCTAAGAGCCTTTGCATCGTCGGAGAAACGATGAATGAGCTTCGAAGAGAACATGGCAGCAACAGAGCTCCCAACAAGAAGCATCCACATTAACAGAGGAACCCAAAACCGAGTCTCCATTGTGACCCCAACTTCAACCAGAGCAACACCAGAAAGGAAAGCAGACTAAGTTTCTCCAAGTAGAAGGACGTGAAGTGAAATCTCCCGGGCTTCTCGGGGGCGAGATTAAAAAGCTTCAAACGCAAGAATGCGAGAGGTCTCAAGATCAAGAGATAACATAAGAAAATTACTGAAATAGAGATCTAGGGTTTTTCACTTTTCAGAAGCTCTCTTTTCAAAACAGAGGAGCCTTGAGGCGCTTTACCGGTTTCGACAAACTTCCCTGTGTAGAATCCGAGACACAGATTCGGTGTTTTTTCCCAAGCTCGATTTCGAGCTTCCACGGGAGTCTAATCGGGACTACTAACGGACGCACTACGCGTGCTACGCAGTACCCGAACACTCCAACGTCGCTCGGTGCTTTTGCGTTACGCACTTTTTGGTCAAATCGCAAGGCTCAACGTAAACGGGGACCACCGTGATGGACGGTCTCCCCAACAACCCTTAAGAGAGACCGTTTCATCTAAATCCACTCAGTGATTCAGCGTTAAACGTACGGATAGATACCTTTTTAATAATGGATCCACACTCCGCAATACATCTCAGCCGGTGGTTTTACTGAATCACCGGATTTTGGCTTCAGAAGAAATGCTCATCCCTTATCTTTTTAAAGAATATTTTAGTAAAACCAAGGGAGGAGGAGCAAGGTTGCGCCACGTAAGTGGTCCCTGTAATAAGTATCAGACAATGACGTGCTTCGATTGGACGCAATCAAACGTAGCAGTCGACACGTATAACATTCCTTTCGGTTGGCGCCTTCTTGAGTTGTACCTGAAAAAACCCAAAAAAAAAAATTGTGAAAAATTTCACCAGTATTTACTGACAGTCATCAACAAATTTATTATTCAAAAAGTTTTATTTTTTGAAATTATTAAATTACAGAATCACTTTTAAAAATAGCAATAATTATATTTAGACATGTTTATCACTTATGCACATAAATCCCTTGACATTTGAAAAATAATAATAACCTTCCTTGACATTTACATAAATGATCACAAAAACCTTTTTTTAAAGGTTTTATACCGAAAATAACCATTATGTTTGAATAAAATACCTTACCTTATATGTTAAATTACAAAATTACTATTACTTGTAGATTTATAAAGAAACTTTTGGAGAATGCTCATTAGTGAAAGTTGGAATTTTTTTTTTATTGAAACTTATTTAGTTGTATTACCTCTTTAAATTTAGTTTGATATTTTTTGGATTACATTGGCTTTTAAATAAATTTAATTTCAAGGGTTAGTTTGGTCTTTAAATATTCTTGAACTAACAAAAGGGGGTTTTGTGACCATTTGTGCAAATGTCAAAGGAGATTATTGCTATTTTCCTAATGTCAGGGGGTCTATGTGCATAAATGACAAACCTCAGGAAGTCAAAAGTGTAATTATCCCTAAAGAATAATTAAATTATAAGATCACTTTACTTGGGATGCGCATTGTATGTCAGGTACAAGCTTCCCTACCTAGATAGGAGCACATAATACGTGGATACGAGTGTTTTTTTACCTACAATAAAGTGACTAATTTTTGTTTTTTTTAAGTGACCCTACAGGTCAATTACATTTGAAAATTATAAAAAGAAAAAGATCACTTTTCAATCTAGATCCACCCTATGGTAATTAACTTAAAGCCAATTGAATTTTTTCATGCATTTAATTGATGTTTTACTTGGTTTGAAGTTGACTAACAAATGATACTAATTAAACAGAATATGGATCCATCCTTCTTCTTTCTCTCTCTCTCTTTCTCAGGCTTTACGTTTGGTTATGTAAATAAATGATTTGATCAATGTAAACCATTCATTTGAAAAAGGAATCACTAGTTATATATTAATCTATATAATCCACCATTTATGTGTACTAGTTTTGTCACCTGCCTAACGGTTATCTAAGTTCCTAACGTTTCTCTACTTATACCAAGAGAGAGAAAAAAAAGGGTAATTATAAGGGAGCTCTTTATACTTGATTCCACAAGGAAATATGGAATTCCATTTCAATCTGAAATTTAGTGCACCATCTAAAGCCAGTATAGGAACGCCTCTGGTGCTAAAAGCCGGTGGTAACCTCAGCTGTGGTTTTGTTTGGAGTGTAGGTCCACATATTAGAACGGCAACCATTCGTCTTATTCGATGGTACCATAGAAGTCCATCTCCAGCAAGATGGGCAGATTTTGAGATGAAATCTTGTTTTTCTAAATGGAACCACACATAACATTTACAAAAAATAAAAAAACACTAACCGTTCCACGAGGCAGCATCCCACTTCAACAGCATTGAGCGAAAACTAGCATGCGGCAGATTTCTAATATCATGTGTTGAAGAAGGATTTGTGGCTGAGACCCCAATATCCCGTACCAGAATACCTCTTTCTTGATCACTAGATGATAGAAAGACCAAAAATAAAATGCTAAGCACGCACGCAATACATGCCATACCTGGGGAACCCCTTCAGTAATTTGAGTGGCTTACTATTTTCAGAACGCTAACTCATTACAAATGAAATGGTTCATCAACAGAAGAAAAAGGCAGGACCTCATTGGTTTCTTCTGGAATTGGCAAACGAACAAAAATGCTACAGAAAATATTTTTCCCCCCCAAAGCTTTTACACCCACAATTTGAAAGAAACTAAGATACAAAAGAATAAACCAATCAAGCCGCAACTAAAGGAAACAAACCCTCAGTTTTTCGACAGCATACAGACAATGTACACCAAATCTTTCCTGCGGACTATATACATTGAATTTAAATAACAAAACCGAATATTCCAGTTTTTCCCCTTTCTCAAAGTTAAAATTACAACATAGGAGAGAATGAATTACCTCGTTGAGGTTGTCATTTATTGGACCACTGAAACTCGATTTCCAAATACCGAGATGGCCCACTTTTACTTTCAGGCAATAGAGTGTACTCGCCAGCAACGGCTCCCAGCATTACGACCCGGTCAATCTGGATTGTTACTTTCCCAAAAGAGTTCTGCATCAGATAAGAAGAAGCCCAAGTTAGTTTCAGGGGAAGAAAATCTAAGTAACAGCTTCATGATGTCTCCTCAGTCATTGTCCATCATTTTCCATGTCATTTACCTTCCCAAATTTGCTCTTGTTCTTGCAGGATATATGGAGTTTTTGGCCTTTCGGAGGACTATCAAATGTCCATGTGAAGCCCTCATCCCATTCAGGAGTAGGACCAGTTGATAGAATCTGTGAAAAAGATGAAAATATTGAGGTTGTAACGCTGCCATATAAATTTTGCACACAGGAGATCTCATTGACATAAAGATGAAACAGAAAATGCTCAAGAGAATTACAGAATTTTATAAGATAAAAGTGATATTGCTACTTCGATGTGCATAGGCTCAAATAAGGTAAGGTATGATTTATAATTTTATGTATTTATTCAAAGAACACTTGTTGCAGAGAGGCAAAAAGACGTTAAGAAAATTTTGAGAATTGGTGGCAACCAAATTAATCAATGCATATGATTTACTACTATCTTCCCAGTATGGTATCATTTGTTAAAAGCTGAAAAGACAACAAGACAAGAATTTAATGCTAAATCAGTATGGATAGCTCTACACTTTGCATAATCAAGCTTGTGTCATGGTGTGAACTAGTGCCGACATACCTATATAGAAAAATAATAGATGCAAGATTACAAACAATTCTACACATATGAACATGCCATTACTTTGGGAAGATAATCATCTCCCAAATGTGACTACAATCAAACAAGGAAATATAAAGGGAAATGGACAAATCAGAGAACATTATAATGATTATTGAGAAAATGTTCGGAATTTTTGGATAAATTTTGCATGTGGAATAAGAACTTTGTAATGGTTTTACTTAAAAAAGAAAGGACAAACCTGCCATGTGAAATTATGGCCGGGATGAGGGATCAGGGATGAGTACCCCATCCCCAACCTGAAAAAGAATTGTTGGTCCATGGATTTAATAAGTTGGAATGGATCAAAACCAATCTATGATAAGATTATACGATCAGCATACTGACACAATAAAGATGCACCATGTAACCCAAACCTAGGAGATTTTCTACTTTCAAAATGACCTAGTCCAATGGTAATTACCCAGTCACAAATTCTTTTCCACTGTCAGCAAAAGTATGGCAAATGGTCTTGAAGAATATGTACACAAAACAGACTCCTTATTCAATCAGGATCACTTTAACATCAGAGCACTACATTTTGTGGTGGGTCCCATGAAGGCACAACGATGGCCACTATTCTGGTTCACTCAACTGACACACCCTATTTGCCTGGTGCCTGGATCAGTAAAAGCTTGTTTACTTCGTTATGGACACACTTAAGCACAGTGAAAACCAATTAACTAGCCTCTATTGCAAGATATACACATTTAAGCACAGTAAATGCCAATTACTAGCCTCTGTTACAAACAATTGAGTTCAAGCTACAGTATTCCTACAAGATTTTGAATGTCAAAATCCTCTTCTTTTCTTATTCATTAATTTTTTTTTAAATGTTCATGTTGTTCTGCTTCTGAGCACAATATGAAGTAATCATTACTTTCCAAATCACATAGTTCTAATTAAATGCCTTTTTGTTATCTTACCTTTGTTTGTCTAGGTGGAGTATTGCCAAGGGTAAGCTTGCAGTAGACACTCGGATTCCCCACGGACTGCTTCAAATTGTTGCCTCGCTTGATTGTAACTGTTAGCATGCCAGGCAAACACTGTAACAGAAGTTCTGCCTTTTCCTGAAACCGAGGTGGACCAGACTGTATCAGGTATTGCAGCAAAGGAATTGCCTCCGCAGCAGCAACTGATTGAGCTTTAAAGACCTCAACCGGGCATGCTGACCAAGCTTGCCTAAGAAGGAAAAGTGAATCCAAGGCTGCTTCTTGAGTTGCCTCCGAGCCTGTTTTAAGTGATGTGACCAAATGGGGAATACACAGTGTTGCAGGCTCCGTGGCTCTCAAACGAGGGAAGTTGCTTAATAAAGAATTTAAAGCTTTTAAATACTCCTCATTCACAGTTCCAGTCGCCCACAAATCCTTCTCCATAGCAGCTGAAAGACAACATATAAGCAAGAAAGATTTTTAGCTTACATGGTGCAGTGCTTTCAAGCAACAACAAACTTCACCAACGTTAGATCTAGGTCCCATAACAAAGTTCACAAAAAAGCGCCAGAACACATCAAATAATATTTAGTTTATAGAATTACTTAGGTTGTGATCTCAACTTGATATGCCTGACCACCATGCATACTCCTCTCTTTTGTACAAGCCAATCACATGCAAAGAGATGAGCAATTTAATCGGTCTATCAGGATAGCTACTTCTTTTCTTTTTCTTTTGATCTGATCGCTATTATCGCCAATTATGAATCACATAGGTTTACTCAGCATACTGAGATGAACTGCCAATTTCATATTGTTCAACTAAGGCAACAATTGGGACAAACAGCAGACTAATTACATTAAGCCTCATCAAGAAGAAGAGGCATCCATATATCTAATGCTATGTATAATTAATCCAACCATTTGATCTCTGCTGCATGTCAAATTATAAGCATTTTTGTTATAATTGCTGAAAGGCAGTATTTACAAGTTCAGTGTCATGCAGGAGAAAAATTTTCATTTCCCCCCTTGATGGCATGAAATCCCCTCTAGAGAGAGGAAAAAAAGAAGAGAGAGAGAGAATTGCCGCCTCATTTGTAGACATTTCCCAGATTCTTCTTCTTCTTTGTTTTTTGAGCTAGAAAAAGCCCGAGTATCCCCTTTTTTCACCCTAATACTTAAAAACACTCATAAAATAAGTGTTTAGAATGCTTTGAAACACACTTGTTGAGAATTTAAAGCATCTCGGAAGCTCAAGTGTGAGGAAACTACGCATAGGCAGTTTAATGGAGCCATTTTAATTTTATTACTATCTTCATTTGTTATCTCTTTGATTCATGTTAGTGATATGTTGTCATATTAGCCTAGATATATGCTGTATGAATCCATTATAATCTTATTTTGATATAGTTCTTTGTCTTTGTCATAATTTCCTTATATTTCATCCATATTGTAAATGTCATTCTTGCCAATATACATATAAGTGACTATTCATGCATATTTCTTTTGAATTTTTGGGTTTTCATATATAATTTTGCTCTCATTTAAACTTCTTAAAGTTTTACTTGAAATTCTAAGAATTTAACAAAATCTCCCTACAATCAGTAAGATTTGGAGAATTTTCCACAATGGTAGAAATTTTTTTTCCAGACCTAGCAAAATCTTAAACAAAATTAAAATGTAAAACCTTAAATGAAGGCAATTTAATTATTCAGTCTTCTTTGCACACACAAACTCATTGAGCATCTATCACTTTTTTTAAAAACTTTTACTGCACTCTTCATTTTGCAGGGATACTTCTTAAGGAGGATTGATTGATTATTATTATTATAAGGGAGGCTACCAGATTATAACATGTTTGGGTAGGTGAGAACCAAAGGAAAGCCCAAATTTTGTCTCCAAACAATAAAATACCGTAAACATGCATTTCAATTTGCTTACCATAGAGGAGAGGAATAGCATCATTCCCATGAATAATAATTTACAGGATAAGACTAAATCATTTATACAGAATTATAACATAATTTCTGCCCTCTGGTGCAGATGCTGAGATGCATCAATTCTACAGTTCTTTATCTTAGCAGCTCAAAGTATTAGGTTTACACATACATTTTCAAGATGGGAAACATGATATGATCCTCAACTTTATTTTCCATTTGACTGATATTATCTTTCAGGATAATTAGATTTGTTAGCGGGTAAAAACATAAAAAGCTGATACTCCTGACTAGATAAGAGCAGACGTATGGATATCAACATTAACAGCAAGAGAAGATATTATTACTAACAGAACTAGACTTCAAGCTTCTCTTCTCTAACCATACCATTTGCCGGCACGCCACTCGTGCCACTGCAAAATCCGTGTCGTTGTGCCAAAAATTTCCAAAAATTCTAAAAATGTAAAAAAAAATAATATTCTGAATACATATACACCTACTTTGGTGAAAGAGGGTTTGTTTTAAATATATTTAATTATGCATACACACACACACACATACATACATACATACATATATATATATATATATATATATATATACACATAAAATTATATTGATAATATTATATTATATGACATATAATATTATTTAAACATATTAATATATAATTATACATATAATAGGTAATATTATTATCTATTGATATGTTATATAATAATAAGAGATAATAGATTCATAATATATATATACTACTTAATCTATATAAGTTAACCTTGTCAACAGAAGCTTATTAAAATATAAGTTAACCCTCTGTCAACAAAAGGCTTCTGTCGACAGAGCTTCTTGCAACACCTGCGCTGAGTCGATGATAGAAGGGAGATAGTGACACTGACAAGGAGAAGACAAGGAGGGCGACAACCACCGGATATGTGCCACCCCTCCCCCCTTTCCCCTCTCTCTCTCCCACCTCCGGCGAACCTTCCCCCTCTCTCTTGCATCTACCCTTTCTCCCTCCCCTTCTCTCCCTCTCTCTCTCTTCCGCATTTCTCCTCCATCTCTTTGTCGCTCCTCTCCCCCTCCCCCACTTTCGCTCTCGCCTCTCTCATCCATCTTCTCTCTCGCCTCTCTTCTTCCTCCCTCTCTCTCTCTCGCTCCCTCTTCTTATTAATTTTTATTTTTTACAAATCACATATGGCATGCACAGAATCTGGTGATTTCAACGGCATGCCTTGCGTGCTGTCAAAATTGCCCACTAAATGGGCAGCACAGGGGACATGTTCCGCCTATGCCGCCCATTTCTCACCCTATTTTAGCGGTTCACCGAAACCATCTAGTTTCGGTGCAACTTCTGGTCGGAATGAGCAAAATTTCACCAGCACTAGTGAAATTCGTCGGCACGGCGAACCTCGCATAAAACACATCTTAGAAACCTAAAGTTGAGATGTATGTTACAATTTTTGCAATCATGCTTCTTCTTCTTCTTCTTCTTTAAACATTCACATCAGAGGTAGCACATTGACAATAATGATCAACGGAGTGTGGCTAAAACTCACAATGATCAAGTGAAAAATGAAATGAGGATATAAGCATGAAACTGGAATGTGGTCATGGATATGACAGAAGACAAAAATCACTGCAATGTATTCATTCAGCTGACAGAAAAAATTTGGACAAAGTTTACTTATAATGATGAACATGATGAGGATGATGATCAATTCTTGCTAGAATAATTAATACTAGCAAAATACAAAATGCAAGATTCAACAAGAAGTTGATTATATACCTTCCTTACAGTAGTAACAATACCCTAAGAAACATAAATGCAAAATCATCCAAGATTCACAAGCAAAATAATCAAAAGAGAGAATATAAGACAGACAAGGAGGTCTTACCAGTTATGGCTCTCACTGTTTCACTGGAAGCATACTCTTGAATAGTATGGTTAGAGAAGAGAAGCTTAATAAACATTGCAGCTTGAACCGTTGTCTCTGGATCACTTGAACCAATAAGGTCCAGTACAACCTGAACACCACCAGCTTCTGCAACTGCTCGTTTATTTGATCGACTGTACATGACAAGGTTTTGCAAAGCACATATAGCCACCACTTTCATCTCTTCTGTAGGTTGGTCTTCTAGAACATTTACTAGAGCTCGACAAGCTGAAACGGCATCAGTAGTTCGTGCAAGAACCTCATTCTGGAATAGGTCACCTAGAGCAAGCGTTGCTAGTAATCTTGCCTGCTGAGCTTGGGTTTGTGGATCCAAAAGATAATGGGATAATGGTGAAATTGCAGCTTTAGCAGCTTTGGTTTCTCTGATCTTCACATTATTCAGGAGCACTTCCAGTAGTCTGGCAGCAGTTTCCTCACATTGATGGGACCTGAGCAGTTCAAGAAGTGCCTCTATAGCACCACTTTCAGTCATCGCTTCAGCACTGGTTGAATCATCACTTTCCAACACAAGCAAAGCATTTAATGCACCAATAACAGTACCCTCTGTACCAGAACGAAGCAACCTTACCAACACTGCCACAGGAACTTCCAAATAAAATTCAGAGCTAAATTGAAGAATACATGCTAGAACAGAAGAAGCAGATTCCCACAAGGCATGAGGTAATGGTGGATCAGTTTGTAATATCACCTTTGACAACTCATTGACACCACCCTCTTTTGCAATTTCGTTTGGCCAAGCTAATGCAATACTCACAAGCGCCTTTATTGCTCTCTGTTGCAAAATGTGAATGCCACAACCAAGAACTCTTACCAGTGGACCAATTGCGTGCTGTGTTATTGAGTCCTTCTGAAGATGTTCCTCCAAGAGTAAATGTGAAAGAAGCTCAGCAGACAACTGTTGCACAGCTGGAGTTGAAGAATCCAGTAAAGGGATAAGTGGTTCAATAGCTTGGTGAGAGGTCAGGGTATAGTCAGCTCGGCATTGTGGATGCTCCAAAATATTAACCAGAACCTGTAAGGCGCTATGTTGTCCATCAGGACCGAACTCTTGTCTTGTTAGCAGCAAAAAGAGGGGCTCAACTACTTTGGCTGCAGATGGACCCTTTGCAATGCTAGTATTATTTGTTAATATCCGAAGCAATTCTGCAAATACAGCACATAGAAAATCTGGTGCTTCATGGAGGATATCAAGTATACTCTCAATTACTCCTGATTTCACCATTTCCATCTTACAAGCAGGCCTGTCTTTCCCTAGCTTCACAAGAGCTCTTGATACTGCCTCATGAATTGTGTAATTTCTACCAAACAAAAGCCCCACAAGAGGGATGACTGCACCATGAGCGGCAACAAGTTCCGCCAATTGCTCATCATCTAATAGTTTATCCAGGGCTCGGACAACTGAATACTGTGCAGGGCTGAACTCAGTTACAAGAAGTGAGACCAGAGGCTCAACACAGCGAGCTGCAGCCATTGTAGATCTTATTCTTGTATTCACAAAAAGGACACAACACAACTCAGCAGCATCTCCTTTCAGCTCCATTGAACAATTTGATGAAAGGATCCTACATAGAACATCCACTGCATTCATTTCAACATCTGCAACAGCAAGGACCCTTGATGGACTTTCACATAACAACCTAACCAATGCAGCAATTGCAGCATGTTGCTCCCTCTCCAAACCAGTATTGAGAATCTCCACAAGTGGTTGAACAGCTTGTCGAGCACTTTCTGCATTCCTGATATGGTCTGAGGAAAATAGGCTCTCCAATGCTTTAGCAGCACTGTACCTGGCACCCCTTCCGCCAAGACGTAAGACTGCTACAAGCTGATTGACAGCACCAAATGCAGAATCATGTCTCCGTATTTCGGCACTACCAAAAAGAGTTCCCAATAATTCAGTTGCAGCTTCCTCTGTTGCATCTTGTGGGCCAAGCGAAAGATATTTCGTGAGTGCTTCCAAGGCCCCTGATTCGACCATTACAATCTTGTTAGAAGGACAATCTTTTGCAAGCTGTGTTAGAAGCCCAAGTGCTAGAAAAGGTGCTCCAGGTCGATCTGGAATCGGTTTAAGTAAATCAACTAGAGAAGGTATTGCTTTCCGCGAAGTAGCCCCAACCCTTATGTCATCAACTCTGAACAACCTCTCAAGGGCAACTTGTTCTGGATTACGCACCAAAGAAAACTCCTCTGATAATTCTAACAGATGGCATATGTCAACATCTGCACAGCCAAGTAAGGAAACAAGTCCACCTGTTGCTGTTGAACTTGCAATATCCAGGAGAGTCCCTCTGCTACCATTACAGACTAGACTGGCCAGTGCTTGGGCTGCAAAGTATCTGTCTGCCGGCTCCTCTGACTTCAACAAATTTGCAAGTACAGTGACAGATTGTGTGGTTGCATGTGCTCGTATAATATCTCTATCTTGAAACAAAATTGCCAGTAGTAATGCACAAACCCACATGCTCTTATCTTCTTTATAATCACCCTGCATGAACTACCCACGCAGATGAGAGGAGTGAATGAAACTTCAAGTAATCATTAATGCATCATCAGTATATATTGTTGCATGGATGTACCATCATCATAAAAACAGGAAAAGAAATGCCAAAAATTCAGTGATGCGTGTTCTGCAATCTATGATTAAAAATAACTAATTGCCCATATTTCATGAATCGATACCATCAGGAACTGCTTCTATAACAAAAAAACAAAAAAAAATTGAACACAAGAAAGTTGATGTCAAATACCTGACTAGCCTGTGATAAATTTGTAGAGATCCTGTTAGTGAGGACTTCAATTGCTCCAGCTTCCACAATGACAACTTTACTTTTGTCATCATGACAAGCAAGGACTGAAAGGAGCCACACAGCTGCGTTGTCACCAGAAATAACTGCCGAGACTTTTTGGGTTTCGCCATTTCTAGTTTGTTCTTTAGTATGCCTGTAAATGATTGCATCCTCCATGCTTTCATGGTACCCCTGGCCTACCACTGGACATGATTGTGTGGGACTAAGCATTTCGACAAGAGACTGGATAAGATAGACAGATGACTTTGATTCATTCAGAGCTTCTAACACGCTCTCGTGATTCAGCTTTGCAGCACAGAAAAGAAGTGCAGTCCCTCCAAATTTTACCTTTGTGTTCTTAGTACTAATAACCCTTCTTGCAATTGATGAAATACAGCCAGTGGTAGTAGCAACGGTATTTCCCACGATAACAGGCTGATTTTGACAAAGCCTTGATGAAATCTCAATGGCTTTATCCTGCAATAAAGGTGTCGAATCAGCAATACAAGAAACTATTGGAGCTATTTTGTGGGGAAGTTCAGCCAAGATTGCAAAATTCCCAGTGGTTCCTTTTGACCTTGACAATAAAGCAAGGGCTTCAAGTGCTTCTGATGTGGTAGCAGATTCAACACTAGCACATTCCAGAAGGGAAACTAATGCAAGAACTGTTCCAGAATGATTCATGCAATCAGATAGAGCATAATCAATTGAGTGACATTGGAAAAAGCGAGCAATTGCTGCTGCAGCATGGGTTCTTCCATCAACTGTGCCTTCAAGTAACACCCTTGTAGCAGGTGAAATGACTTCTTCAGGCAATGCCTGCTCCGAAACTTCGTTATCCAAAAGAAGGTTGGCCAATGCCCGTGTAGCCTTCTCAGCAACTTCCAGTACTGAAGAGTTAGCAAGCATGACTAATGGAGACAATGCATCTCTAGCAACAACAGCCACATCCCGGTTTTGTCTAATAGATAAAAATATCGCAGCAAGGCAGCATGACACCTCTACTAAGATCTTTTCAGACTCAACATGTAACAGCTTCATGGCTGGCCATAGAGTTTTAACAGCCATGCTACTCTCACGCAAGTCCTTCCGGAGATCAAAAAGTTCAGCTAGAGCTGACGCAGACTTAGCCTGAGTCTCTTCACTTGTAGAATTCAAAATTTTAATCATTGTTTCAATTGCATCATTTGCAGCACTGCCCTCATGCAAAATATCCTTAAGAGGTAACACAGAAAGCAGACTTCTTAATGCATCCAAAACATAAACCTTAGACTCAGGTAAATCACTGGTTAGTAAAGCAGTGAGTTGGCTGATAGTCCCTGTATCTGATGTATGGATAAGATGGTTCAATGTCTTTGCTGCAATCTCTTTCCCGTTCTGGCTTCCATTCCTCAGTAACCATAATAAAGCAGGTAATGCATCTGCACTTTCAACACAGGCTCGTATATCTTCACTGTGGTTACAAAGATTCCCAAGGATTGCCGCAGAATCTTCCTTAGCTTTTACAGACCCTGCCTCCATAATTTGAATAAGTGGAGGTATGCCTCCAGCAGCAGTGATTGCCCATTTACTTTCATCATTCTCATTAGATAAAAGGCAAAGCAGCGCAACTGCACATTCCTGCTGTTGCTCTGATGAAATCCCAAGAAGAGATATCAACAACTGAACCCCTTCACGACCTTGAAGTGCATGCCAAAGACTACTGTCATTGTTACAAAGCATTAGAAGTGATCGTACTAGATCATCCTGAACCTCATTGGTTGCCATTGTGATCAAACCAACAAGCAATCGTTTGGCATCAGAATTCACAAGTTTCTTTGACAGTATGGCATTCCCATACAAGCTGGCTAGAGCTTCTATGGTACGTTCCTGCACAAGAAATGGTAAGCGAGGTTTAAACTGTTTCACCAATGTTTGTTCAACAATCAGTGGGTCTGATGCTCTAACAGATTCTGCTTTGGTGTCATAAATCATAAGAGCCGAAGCTAGAGCCCCCAATGTGTCGGCAATCTGAGAAGGTGAAGTGCAAGATTCGAGGCTTTCACCAAGGCTTGAAATTACATACGACAAACCTCCGGAAATGTTCGCTAGAGCACACATGGCATTCTCTTGCAATGCTTGGGCATGTTCACCTTGCATGAATTCTTTGGATGGAGCTATTGTGGCATTTATAAGAGCCGGTATCCCATTAAAGTTTGCTATCTCCCGCCTTGCTTCTTTGCACTGGGAAGAAAGAGATTTAAGAGCACCTGCAGCATCAGCTCTGACAGATGCTTCATTACCAGATCCTAATAACTTGAGAATTTGTTTTGTAGCTGCTGAATCTAACACCCTGGAACAGACAGATGCATCCTCCATCATCATACATGCAAGGAGAAAGCATACGTTTGATTGCGTACTTGACTGTCCAGATGTGAGCAACTTCACGAGTACATCATCTCCTCGTGCTTGCATCGTTACAGACCAAAATCCCTCAGTGCTACTGGACAAATTCCTTAAAGCTCCAGTTAAAAGGTTATCAACCACGCTTCCAGCCTTGAGACCTTTTTCTAGTTGCTCCCAAAGCACCGGCACAACTCCTTCGGTTGAAAAGATCTTTGATCCAACATGATCCCTTGCACCACCTTGAGAAACAGCATAGACAGCCTTTGCAGCTGCCAATTGACCTTCTGTAGAGTTCGACTTAAGCAGACCAAGCAACGGAGGAATGCAACCACCAAGCAAGACTTTTACCCTTAGTTCATCCTCCTTACACAAAGAGCCTAACACAGTAGCAGCCTGAATCTTAACTCCAAGTGATCCTGATCTGAGGAGGGAAACAAGGATTGGAAGCGCCTGACTATGAGATCCAACAGCACTGAAAGCACCGTCACGTGTCTCAATAAGGTCCAACAGCTGTTTCAATGAGGTCTCTTTCTCTTGTATACTTGAGGAACTCTGCCTCAACTGCTCAATACAGTGAGCAACACTAGATACTGTGCCATCTTGATCCTCCATGCTACCACGGTCTCTGCAAGTAAAAGTAAGACAATGAAGCTACAATTATTCCGTCCATAAGTAAACCTCATAGTTATACGTTGCTCCAGAAAAGAAAATATTAAATGAATGCAGATTCAGATTTCAATAACAGAAACTTTGATTTTCAAACAATATAGCACTTAGTCATTTAAGAGAGGTAGCAACAAATAGGTCAACATACACAACTATCACCAATTTTTTTAACAAGATGTGATACTTATGGCCACAAAGAATCAAAAGCATGTATATTATTCTTGAGCTGAAAGATTTGCCAAGTTGATTGTTATGTTTGTAGCATTCCTAAATTACTGGCAGGAAAGCAAATACAATATGGTGCAGCTAATATGAGATTATTCAAAATTAAAGCGTTAGTTTTGAGGCACAGTTGTAAAAATAAATGAAGCAGCTAACGATACTAAGATGCTTTCAGCAGTTAATATAGGGAAAAAGCACAAACAATATGAGAATAATGCATTGTTATCAAAATGTCTGTAAAATTGAATTAGTTCCATTTCCCTTTCCTTTATCCCAAAGTCTAAATAATTCCGTTAATTGTAGCATTAAAAATGTGAGATTTTAGGGTAACTCATATATAAGCACACTTCCAAAACCGCCATTTTAAACAAAGTATAACCCAAGTTGAAGAAATCTTTCAGTTTTTGGTTCAAAGTGACCACTCTGTTTCAACCAATCAAAGAAAATGCCACATTCGTCATGAAGATTCCACTAAAGCTGAGACTGACAATAATTTTTTTCCTTATCATAAGCTTATGTAAACATATTTAGACCTTTCTTATCATTGTAAATATCTTTAAACTCACATCATGTCCATATACTTCTATGAAGTAATTCCAATTCAAAAGGAACCCATGTCCACAACAAATATGATTTAACAAACTCTAGGACAATCTGCCAAAATCTAATTATTGCTGCAATTTTTGTCAAAATGCCCAAATTGCAATATTTTGATGAAAAAATTGGGCAACAGTTCAAATTTTGAGGAAGAATGAAATTTCAAATTTTCAGAGAATCTTTCCTGAAACCAGTAGATTTTGTATGCATCCAGAACATAACTTCCACTTTTTATTTAATTTTTCTAATAATATTTGAGCTTCTAAGCCAACTCATTTTGAGAAGTTTGACATGAAAAGGGATTAATTAGACAGATTTCATAATTGAAATAGATTTATTGGGCCTAAAAGATCGAAAAATGTTTTCAAATTCAATTTTTTACGTTTTAATTAGTAGCATTTCTTGTGTTATGTCCGTGTTTGAATGCATATGAAATGCATGTAATAAAATAAAATAAAAAGCCAAAATTCCTAATTGTTCCTATTTTCTCCGATTTTTCCCTCAACCATAGAAAAAAAAAATCTGCCAAACTAGAAACTTTCCCTAAAATTTTTCTTCAATCACATGGCAAAATTACCAAAAAGACAAAATTCAAAACCTCTGTTATAATAAATGAGGTATGCACCATCAAATCTTTAAACTGCATTGAACACTGTTTAGAATCTCAAGATACCAACTAATCTCATATGGATCTTGACATAATACAGCACCCTAAGAAACTCTTTTTTTTTTCTCTTAAATGATGAAATATGTTGATAGAAAATCATGATAACAATTTTTTTATCTTAATGGATGGTCCTTTCTCCACTCAACCTCATCCATACAGCTTTTGACAAAAATAACAACCAGACACACACCCCAGCCCTCTTCATGTCCTACTCTTTGCAACCTAGACTTATATTTCAAGCACTCGTTTCCTTCTCCAAAGAATATCAATCCACCACTCTGATCTCAAGATAATTAAGCACTTATAATGATTAATGAATCCAACGAAAATAGCTACTCAGATTACTAGTTTTTTCCTCTACACTTTTTAGCACCAATAAATTTGCTCTCTAAAGTAGACAATACTGTTTTCTTAATTTGTATCACCCAGACATAGGGATGATATTGTGCATTTATCTTCAGCAATATCAAAGATGTTCAACTGTTCTTACTGCAGAATGGAAAACTGAAACAAACCAACTGCCTTAATCATAACAGGAAGAGAATTCTAATATCATCACACTATAGTACAATGATCCATTCATTAATAGTGAAACACAACTAATAATATCCACAATGATGCATTCATGTGCCTAGAGAGGCTAACATAGTTGCAGATCGGCTAGCAAAGCATTGTGCTTTGAGATCAGACTTATTTATAAGGGCACCATCTGAGGAGTTTGGGGAGTTGTGTGGAGACTAGCGATCCTGTTTTCTGGGAAGTGGGGTGGGCTTATTGTACATGAGATTTCGGTATGTAAAGTTTACTAGAGTGGTCAGACCTGGTAACTTGCTTTAATTTGCTTTCTTGATAGGGTTATGGGGTCTCTTCCCACATACCTATACCACCTGTGTACCTTTATCATTCTCTATTTAATATACTTCATTATTCATCAAAAATAATAATAATAATATGCACAATATCATTAATAAATATAACTTGTGCAATAATATAAACTTCACTGCACATTCATTTTACAAATTTATTAATGGCAACAACCAACAAGCATGATGGAAGAATTTCAATCATCCGAAAGTGCAATGCTTATATCTAGACAATTTTGAATGAACCTTGAACCCATCTTCATTACTGAGTGTGGAGTTGGCGGCTCCGAATATTGAAGTTTTGTATCTGCATTTCTCTCCTGAGACGGAAAAAAAAGATTAGAAATAACCACAGGATAAGATGTAGAACTCACTGTAATAAATCAGTTGTGTGTCTTATTACGATTAACTATATAACATGAAGATTAAAGTCGAAAAGGTCAAAATATGCAGAGAAAAGAGAATAAAGAAATATTAATACCAATCTAGAAAGAAATAGATTGCGTGAACTTTCTCCAAAGATGATCACAAAAACAAGGAATAAGAACCTAAAGAAATTGAAGACAATTTGAAGCAATAGACCCACGAATATCAGGTAGGTAAATTCTAATCCAAAAGAAATGCAGCACTAAAACTGTGTCTTCAAATTTTTCTCACCATATAATACCTAAAAAGCATATCAGATGGTAGCTAAACATTACACAAGCATATTGAATGACCAATTAGGCTCACTAGGCTGCAAAAAGAATTTGACATCACATTGCTCAGATTTACAATCATACATCTACAGGACATAGCACACATTTATATGGTTGCACAGAGAAGTGCAATGCTACAATTCTACTGGTCCTTGGAATGGATGAGAGGAAAAAACAAAAGGTCGGAAAAAAAAAATTACTACAGTGGGAGAATTGAATCAAAAGTCAACAAACAACATTTCTGTGTTTAAAACACTCCTATCATTCAAATATAGTGTGATCCTAGATTCTGGAACACTCTGCATCATGGATCCTTATTCACTTTACCTGCAGATTGGAATAACCAAAAGAATCTAGAATTGAAACTTTACAGGAATCTTAGTCTAGAACCCGAACTAAGCTCACACTAGAAACCAAAAAGTAAAGATAGGAAGATCATTGGTAGAAAAAGCAAAACATGCATTTCCAACACACCAGATAACACTAATAAGATAGCAAATTACCAAGTCATTAGATCCATGGTTGGTGCCATTACTGGCAGTGAATCTCCACGCCAATGTGGTCGCCATTTTTGCAGCAGTTCAAGATCTCAAGTAAACTGATCCTGTTCCCTGCTCCTCTCCAGATCTACCTTGGACATATCATCCAAAAAGGAAAACCTCCCATTAATCCGGAATCAATTAAAATGCAAAATCATAATGATGAAAATAATTTAGTTCAGAGAAACTTTATATCGGTTCAAAACAAATCAACTGGATTTCTAGATAAAACAAATAGTCAGAATTCGAATATGAAAGAAGCACAAACATGAAGTGTGAGTGATTCTACAGATCTCAAAGCGCCAGCAAGCAATTGCGGAAATCCGTCATCTGGAACTGAAAAAAAAATCCAAACAACTTCAACATAGATTCAAGCAAAATCCACAGCACTTGGAAACTAGATCGACTTCTATAAAACTTAAGCATTCATTTTCCACCAACAAAACAACAAATGCATACGATTAGAAAACGGATTACAAGAATCTCATTTAAACACAAGAAAAACCAGATCACCGGCAGTGCCTTCACAATTTTACATCTCTCAATTTCAAGAGATCGATAAGTTTCTCTTCGTTTATTTCGAATCTCACACAACTAACGGTGGCTATCGAGGCCAACAGTACAAAAACATGAAAAATAAAAATAAAAATTTAAAAAGAAAACCTTAAGTTCCACAAAATGTAGAGAGATCAACAGCTCACCAAGTCTCTCACCTTTAAAGACTGATAACTGCAAAAACTCTTCAATGCATCAACCGATTTCGCTGTAGAGACGGACTAAGAGAAGAAGAAAGAAGATAAGATGGGAAGCAAAGTGCGAACTCGGACAGAAGAGTCGCACCGGCCCTTTCCCCGGTCTCGACGGAAGGCGAAATAAATGGAGAACTAAAATTAAACGATTTTTCTGAGCTCATAGATATAGAGAGAGGGGCATTTGCTTTCAAGAGACCGCCGACACACGACAGTTCAAAGCACCGATTCACTGCACAGCTTGGCTAATTGAAGCCGAGCCAACGTTAAAATAATCTTTTGAGATTTTATTTTAATAAAAAAGTGTCAAAGTCAATGACAATTACATAATCGTCATTTGTCATTAGTCCATATTCATCCCTTAACAAGTAGGGAAATTTACCATTCTAGCCTTGTATCAGGCCTATAATTTCATATTCTGACCAAAAACTTTACCCCCTCTAAACCTTTTTAATCATCCTTTAATCAATAGAAACATGTATAATTAAGTTTTGTGACTCATTACCAAGGAAAGCATATAATGAATATGTTAATATATTGGTAATAATGTCACTGTATCCCCATGTGAGCATCTAAGCTCAAGATCTCCTGTTGAAGTGAAGAGGCAAATCATTCACCCCTTTAGATCTCAACACAGATTTTAACTTATAATTAGGTTAAATTATTCAAAATAAAGTTACCTTGGGACAACATCATTTGAGGGGCTTTTCTGAGTTATCATGAAGTTAATTACAGACCAGCAAATTAAGGGTTCATTCACTGTAGAAGTTAGGAAGAAACTGCAATGATGTTAATCAGCTAGCTAACACCTTAAGGGGGGGATGGTGGGTGGGCCTTACCCAGCTGTAAAACTCATGAAAATATTAAAACAAAATTGAGAAGAATTCTGATGAAGGAAACTAATGAAGAAAAATCTTAAAAGGGTGAGCTGTTAGAGAACAGGTATATTCCAAATGTGAATGACAGGAGGAGTCACACATGGAATGTGTGATGTAGATGTGAACATTCATTTATCTTTTTGTTATAAATGGGTGTTTGATGAACATGTGCATGTGGTTCACTTAGCAAGTGTTTTAATGTTGGTTATAGTAATCTGTCCATTCCTTAGTTTCCTTCTTTTCTATATCTTGGAAGGTGGTTGAAAGAAAAAAAAAAAAGAAGGAAAATGAACAAAAAGGTTCAAGAACAAACCCAAGCTAAGCCAGACTAGATGAAGAAGCTGGGCTAACCTGAAGCTCTCTCTCTCTCTCTATTTTTTTTTTTTTTGGTAAACCTCTCTCTCTCTCTCTATTAGTTGGCAGAAAATGAATACAGTAGGATACACATTGATTATACAATTAATTAATTGCCAAATAGTCCTTTGTTTTCTAGCTAATTAAAACAATCAATGAAGGACAAAAAATAAGTTGTAAAAAAAATGCTGGTTAGCATATGACCATAATGCCCCTAGAAGGTATGGCCAAACATAATTACAATCACTCATCTAAGGTATGACCCGTTGATGGATCATTAAGGTATCATTTACCAATCAATTTGAACATAAGAAAATTCAAATAATGATAATATAAAAAGATGTAATATGAATTAAGCATAGGATTGGTTCTAAATACTCTAAAAGAAAAATAATTAATTGGATCATGAG
Source organism: Buxus sempervirens (assembly GCA_947561395.2). NCBI lineage: Eukaryota > Viridiplantae > Streptophyta > Magnoliopsida > Buxales > Buxaceae > Buxus > Buxus sempervirens. The sequence goes on from OX387190.1 coordinate 32,091,784, forward strand.
GGTGGATCATCGAGTGGTAATTGTGAGAAAAAAAGAGTGGTAATTATGGAAAAGAAGAAGAAGATAACAATATTCAGCTTGAGAGTGATGTCCGTGCTGCAATGATGTGCTTTGAGGACGTAAGACCTAATAGAGTGAATGATTAGGACTATTTACCAGCTGTCAAGCCATCAGCCTGGCCATATCAAGAGCATAGCTGGAATTAGTTGAGCCTCTCCTTTCCTCCTTTTTTCTTTTTTCTTCCTTTCCATATAAAATATTTTCCAAGGAAATTGATTTCTCATCTGTTATCATTAAAGTGTAAGAAAAACAAAACAAAAAGATTTCTGTATTGAAAAATAATGTTATTGGTCAATCAATTAGTTTTGTTAGTTAAAGGAGATGTTTCATGTGTTTCTTTTATTTTTAAATTTAATTTAATGTGTTGAAAGATCTCTGCGTCGGACCAGCCGACCAGGTCCTCTCAATGGACTGTTGGGATGGCTAGGAGTGCTTTTGAGTAGTGCAAGTGATTTTATTCACATTAAAGATTGATGGGTTTCTGCCTTACTTGTCTACACAATATGGTCGATCGCTGACTAAAAGAAAATAATTAAAGGGAGAGTGGTCAACAACTTAGCTCGCTGAAGAATTGGGACTTGTACAAGTTGCCACGTCATAGATATTGTCTGATGAGCTCCCTAAAACTGCATTTGGATAGCCGGATTCATCTGGAATTTATAAGAAAATAAGCTTTCCTGTAAAAACCGTTTGTTTGGTTAGCCGGAAAATGTAGGTCCCATTGAAAACAAATTTAGTCAAAGCCCTTTCAACACTCAAAACGCCCAAATTTATTTTCCGACTAAAAAGGTCGAATTTTGCCGAAAAGTGAATTGACTAAAATTTATTCCTTATGTACCCTCTTCATCAAAAGTCAAAACTACTCATTTGTAAAAAAAAAAAAGGGTAAAATAGGTAAATGTAACACTTTCCCATTCAATCTAATTAACCAACCAGCATTATTAGGATTTTCCATCATTATTCATACATTTTCCAATTGCATCCAAACATCTTTCAGGAAAATTAATTTTCATATTCCGGAATATCACTGTTTACTCCCTGTACAGACCGACAAATAAGAGAAGGCCACGTGGTATCCACATGGCCTACTTTAAATAGAAATGCCATGTCACAAGCACACGTAGGCCTTATTCATTCAGATAGACCACCTCAGCATACATATAGGCCGAGATTTCAGTTAAGCCCATACGACGAACCATTTTCATGTTGTTCAAAGGATCGTATCACCGGTCGTTAGAGAATAAACAACTACTTTGAAATCGTGGCCGGACGGTTATCTTTCATGAACAGAAGACTGCGGATGACCAGCCTCCATGAAGATCGTGCAAGAGTGGGACGTTGAGCAACAGTCAAAGGTTGGCTATAAAAGACACAAACTCAAAGAGCTCAAGGACACAATCCATCCAACCGCAACCGGTTATCATAATATTATTCTGATTATCCGTGATCTTTATCCCATCTCCTACACTGTAGCCAAAAAGATAAACTAGGACTTTTCTCACTGCTTTCAATCGCAGTGACACTCTAGGCCCCTGTTTACTCCGATTGACATCAGAACCCTACCACCAGCAAGTAGGTTGAAGCCGCCCCTAACTCGTGATCCTGTACCCCGACTACGACTATAGGATTCCAAGCAGCCGGTCCCGAGATCGACTTTGATCAAGCCAGGTGACTCACGTACTATCGATTGAATAGCAATCCTAGGTAAACCCATGAGTTTACTGTCTTAGCAGCCGCCCTCTGATTCCGTCTCCTTATACCCTATTCACGGCTATAAGGACGGGAAAGGCCGGTCCTATGAATGTCAGTGGCTTTCTTTTTTTTGTTTATCTTTTTGAGGATTATTGGTTGTAATCTAATTCCAGCCGATTTTATAATAAAGTTTCATACCATTAGTTGCTTTCGCTTTCAATTACTTACAATAACCCAAACGAGAGATAGAACCCCTAGTTTTTATATTATCGCCTGATCGGTTTTATTACAGGTGACTTGCAATACGACTGAACCGACGCCCGGTTTAGATTCGGAACGGGTACCCGGGGTCAGGACCCAACTCAAAATCATTGTATCAAACAATACTAGCATGCCCGCGCAGAGACACATCATCAATATCGCCACTTGTCCACATAGGCCAAATTTCGGAGGAACAATCACTTTCCAGCATATCACTTTCCCAATTTACTTTCCAACTTAATCCAACTATCCAAATGCAGCCTAAGGAAATAAGTGTGTAATTGTGCCCATATATACCAGTTGGGCTAATAATGCTTATAACAAATGTATCCAAAAAATAAAAGCAAAAATCAATACGCTGACTAGGGTACCATGAGAATTAGGAGATATGACAGTTGGGGTTTGATGCTACCACTTGGGACCATGGTAAATTCTTGTGACGTTGATATCCAAAGCTTAGGTCTAATAACTGCTCTTATTAAATAAGAGAGAATATGTACTCGACAGTTTGCCTCTAGCTAAAAATTTTTGTGTTGCTCAAATTGCTCTCATAGTCTAGGTTAGACATTTTGAGCCATCATATGCTTTGTGCTAGGCCTATGACTTCCTTATGAAAGAAAAGAAAAAAAAAAGTTTAGTCTTGAAGCTTGTCTAATTAGTTATTATTGACGCACATACTCTTGCATCATAACCCATCTCTATTGTTTTAAGATGACGTGTAACTTCTCTCTCCCTATCCCTCCCTCCCTCTCTCTTCTTCTGTTAAAAAGTGAACAATTTGTTTAAGGTTTAACTTTCCATTGGAAAGTTGATAGGAAATTGGTTTGGTTGCACTCAAAGGTAGATTCCCAACTAGACTCTTTTATATATAATAACTCCTTGAATAAGATAAAAAGATTTAAGTGAAGAAAAATAAAACTTCTAATGTATAAAGAATAAAGTTAAAAAATAGGTGGGATCGCCTCCCTTAAGAAGTTTCCAAACTTTTCTTAGACGATCGATTGGCACTATTGTGTCCTCCGGAGATAACTGTAAATAGAGACTAGGACACAAGATGAGAGCTTACTCAAACAATTAAAGGATCATGTGAGACCCTCGTAATCCAAGACATGCAGTTCTTTTAGCACATAACTTCAAGTGGAGCCTTTCTGCTTTTCTACTATTTTATATTTACTAGAAAAAACGTTACCCTAAAATAATCACATTATAATTTCCTTTTCGATAATGATTCAAAAATTTTGAAATTAATTAATTAATTAAATTAATAAATGAATATATATATATATATATATGTATGTATGTATGTATGTATATGTATTATTTTAGAAGAAATAGAAGAAAATTTTTATCCCAAATTAACTAATAAAATAATTATGTATTGTCCATTGGGTAAATAGATTATGATTAGGATTATTTTAAATAAGTAACTCAAGTTTGACTTTGCCTATATTAACACATTAGATATATGTTAATTGGATTCAATATTACCTCACAAATATGAAAATAATAACTTTACCTTGCAAATTTTAAACATTCAATTTGCTCCACTATCTCAATCAAGTACTCTCTAAAAGTCAAACAAAATTAAACAATAGTTATATTGAGAGACAGTGAATATAATTTTTAAAAAATTTTATTTACTTATTGGTGATAATGGATGTGCCCGTTTCATTCGGGAAATGTATATTATAGAGGTATAGAAAATGGCATTTATGGAATGGTAATGGTGAAGGGTGTGAGAGTAGCACTTATCTTAAGCAAAATATTTATAAGTTTAAATCATGCACATAGTTTGTTATGATCATTCAAAATATAAAATGCATGACATACCATTCATAACAATCTTACTATGCAATTTATTATATATAAATTGCATAGTATAAAATGAGGACTTCAATGAAATTTATTACATATAATAAATATTTTAAATTATTAAAATATATCACAGCTCCATTTTCGATGCATAATGTTTTATGGCCTTAAGTCTCATGCTAAATATATTAATTATTTTAATAATTAATATATTTCATTAATTTCAATTATATTAATGTAATATAATGTATAATTATAACAATAATTATAAAATATTACAATTAAGTATATTAATTTTTAAAATAAGTATAAAATATTTATGTATACTTATATATCAATTAAAACTAGTATTTCAATAATTAAATAATTGTATATATATATATATATATATTATTTGTTTAATTTTATTATCATGGTATGATACCTTGTACTTTTAAATGGTATTGATGGCCCAGTATACCCAACCATAGTGGACTCAGCAATTCTAGAAAGTAACCACCACAAATTTGCATATGGGGAACGAGAGATAATAGAAATAATGACCAGTATGCTTTATATCATCTATCTCTTAGGAGTGACAATGAAATTGTGGGGTATTGCAAATCTTCTTCGCGTTATTGGGGTTAAAACACATTATTTTAGATCCTTTTTTTATTTGAATATAATAAGATTTTATTTCCTACTATTAAAGTTCTTTTAGCTAGATAAGTATTAGAGAAAAGTCTAATCTAATAAAATTTTAATAGTTAGAGAAGAAATCTAAATGCTACTAATTAAATGACTTCACCATAATAATAATAGAAGTATACACTTTTAGTAGTAAAATTTCAATTATTAAAATTCATTTAGTTGAACAAGTCTTGGAGAAAAAGTCTAGTCAAGTAACATTATATTAGCAATTCCAATTACAAAAGTTATTTTAGTTATATAAATATTGGAGCAAAAGGGGTTGCTAATTAAATTAATCGCTGTAATAATAATAAAAAAGATAATTTTTAAAATTAAAAAAAAAGAGATACTTTTGAAATCAAAGGTTCTAGAAAAATATATTTTACATATATGAAAATCAAAAACATTTTAGCTTTGTTCGTGCCAGATGTATTTACTTGTCCTGAAGGGCATCAGCATTTTGGCATTTTTTTTGGGTGAACGGGCATCATTTTTAGAGAAAGAAGAGGCGTCTAGTACAATATTCAAATCACATGTCTTATACACGAGTCGGTCAGCCAGAATACTCACAAAAGGAGAGTAAAGGACACTCAAAACTGGAAGGTAGACCCAACGAAATCCATTATGGTGGCGAGCAGTCTGAAGTAATCTTCACTAATTACCGCAGCTATCGATGTATGGTATAACTGACTGCATACAAGAAAGTGACACTGTGACATACCATATGTAGAATTAAACCACGATTAGTAGACAGAGATAATCGTCCATTACAAGAACCCAGACCAACAAAACTGCTTTAACATCAAATTTTGTGTTTAATTCAAAATCGAAACAAAACTATGGTGCCAGAAGGCAGCAGATTGAACACTAAACAGAGCCCCCCATTAGTAACATGCTAATGAAGAAAATGGGATAGAAATTTTATTCAGAGATCGTATACAAATTTGATCCCTCAAAATTTTCTATACTCTCTACCCCCGGATTTATATGCAAGACAAGGGTGGAAAAAAACTGAAAGCTTGGAAAATGGACCTAATTCAGGAAGGTATGAAGATGTCAAAGTTTTAAATAATGCTGATGGAAGTGGCATATGATTGGAGAAGGGTTAGAGCTTGCTCTGTAATGGCCCGGTTCCTCACTCGTCTCACCCAATCACCAGCAACTTCCTCTGCTTGGCTGCCTCTGAGACCTCCTTCAAGGGCATCTGCTGCTTCAGCGAGTTTCCCTTCGGCTAAGAAGCTCTCTACTCTACTGATAAGTGACTCAATCCCATCACCAGATTGATCATCTTCTTGCACCTGAAAGAAAAGAAATAAAAAGAATGCAAGCACAAAATGCAACTTAGCATGGACAGCTTTACTACTCTAATACATGCAAATGTGGATACTGGAGGGATCGTGAATAATTCATAGACACGTACCTTTATCAAGGATGCAATATGAGCTAAAGTATGTGCTAAGATGCCCCCACCACCAGGAGGAATAAGGCTGTAATGCCGCAGTGTCCCTTTCAAGGCATTGAACTGCAGAAGATTTCAAGGTTACAAAGACGTCATCATATGTTTCTATGGAACCTTAAACGCCGTCCATGTAGAATTGAATTAAAAGTGGTATGTCACAAAACTCTATTTCTTGATATTTGAATTTGTACAGTCAGTCAAATAAATGTTAGCAGGGATCTTTATTTCACACATATAATACATTAACCAAAACTGCAATTTTACTGAAAATATCACCAGACAAACTATGGATAAGGTACATTGATATTGATAATTCAAGGGCCTGTAACTGACACACCCAATGCAGAAGTGAAAAGTTCTTCCACAACCAGATGCTTGGAGTCTTTGGCTTTAGATGTCAAAATCATTTGTATCCTGTAATAGTCCGGCTACTTCATTAGTAGCTGGTTCACCTTTACATTACAGGAATATTGAAGTGGTGATGTAAGCCAAGTGCATAAGATTGGAAATCTAATTCCAAATACAAGCTGATATTAACCATGTTCTATGCAGTATTTTACTACAGTGAAGTGCCAGCATGTTGAACCCTCATTTTCACTTTGTCAGCCTGAGGTTTTTACCATCACACCTAGTGACAGCCCTAGTTCCAAGAGGGGTGGACTACAGACCTAACTTTTTGATATTTTAGTACAAAATGGCCTTACTCAAGCTTTGAACCCATGTTTTCACGCTAGCAAGCCAAGGCATCTACCATCACACCAATTTATGGAATAGAAAGCCAATGAGATAAAAACAATCAACCCTGAGAAGTTATCCAGGCTAGGGCTGTCAACAGGTCGAATATGGTTTGAATCTACCTCGAACCTATAAGAAAATATCAAGATTCTAATTCAACCGATTTACAACAATATTTAAATTTGAAATGTTGCTTTTATATCCGAATTTGATTATTCGAATTCGATTATTTAATTTTTAATTCAGTTAAATTCAATTAACCCAAAATCTGTTAAGGACGGTCCAACCACATCCTTGACTGAACCATAAGGGTGTCAGATAAGACAAGAAGGCCCTTTTTATAGATGAAAAGCCAATGTGGGATTAAGGTAAATGCAAAAGGCCATCATCCCATTATCCCACATCCCGATTTCATCTATAAAACAGAGAGACATTTGTCTCTCCCCAACACTATTAGTAATTTTTTCAATAAAACATTTTAATAAATGCAATAATATATGCATATCCAAATACGTTCCTGGATATTCGGTCGAATATAAGTTTAACCAATTCGGATTCGAATATTTTCAGATTCAAAATCTTTTAACCATATTTGATCCAACGGCTATGAATGCAAGTCCATATTCGACTAATTGGATCAAATATGGGTCGAATTTGGATCTGGAATTCGACCCATTGACACCTATCCAGGCAAGCTAAAATTTGCCATAAAGACTAGTTCACATGAGAACAAAAAATCTAGTATCATCTTATTCATTGGGATCAGGTGATCAACAATTAATACTACCACGGAGTAGAGAGGCCCTGTGCACAAAGGACATACGCCTTGTTTAATGTTTATGATATCTTTCGCTCATTAAAAAAAATTCAAAAAATATATAAATTTGAGAACAGGAGATGTTTCCCCCCTCTCCCCTACTCAATCCCTACTAAGGACTGAGAGTTGTTAGTCAACGCAAGCTGCTGGTGTGCTTCTAGCTGCACACAATGTTCTATTGCCAGAACTTAGTAGAAACAAATCAAGATGTCAATTTTCAAGGTGCCATAAATATGCATTGGCCTTGTTGGGCTCACGCGTTACTTGTCAATTTAGCATACAACACTTCATTTTATCATACCATACATTCATTCATCATTCTTTCATCCTCAAAAAGATCTAGTTTAATCCTCTATTAGTGTAAAGCATTAGATCTGGGAACAATAAGAGGGAATAAATGGTAACTCCTCAGGCCATAAGCAAAGAGTGACTTTCTACATTGACAAAAATACCTTTTCTTCCAAGCTGCAACCTTCCTTAAAATGTAAAATAATAAAGTCCCAAAATATCTGTCAAGTTGTATCTATCATAGAGAGGAAGACCAAGAGAATGGGTGGTATAGCAGCCTTACCAGCCACAAACTCAAGGATGTTGTGAACTTTCAATGCTGACAATTTCACTTTTGCAATCTCGGTTGTTGATGAAAGAAGCTAGAGAAAAGAATCAAATTATTCTTAAATTGAGACTCAACACTCTACCCACCCTCTAACCACCATTGTTTCTCACCCCACAACCTCCCTTGCTTCTGACCTTCAAAGAAGCCTTTAATTCCCCATTCTTCCCCATCATTTTGAATCAACTACTGAAGGCTTCAGCAACAACATCATAAGGAAAAAGGATCACTCTATGAAAGAACCCTGGAACTCTAAAGATACGAATTCTAAACCCTTGACAATAACCGGAAAACCGGAAAAGGAGGCTGAAGAATTGCAATCTTCTATTTACTTTCGCCATTGTATTGCAAAATCATATGCCATAAGAAGTAACCCATATTCATAAGTCTTCCAGAAAATTTTGCAAAGGATCCTAGAGAACTTAAGAACTGATGTTCATACTAGCAACCAGTACCCTATTTATCTCCCTTTTATGAAATCACATTGAAAAGATGCAATAGCTAATACAACACCTCTAAAGCTAATACATCAGCAAGAAAATCTGCAGAACACTTACTAGACATATCAACTCAAGTCTTTTGAGTTCTTTAATTTCTCTCTCAGGAATCAAAATGACAGTAGCTGTGTTCAGATTTCCAGCCATTGAATTTTTATGCTATTTTAGGGAATAAGAACTGCACAATTCATTAAGATCAATCAGGATTCAGGATCTATTCCACATTATACATTCTTTCAAAAGCAAAATAAATGTTTCAGAAAGCACATGCTATCATATTCCAAAGTACAACAGCATTACGGGATACACACAAAAAGGCTACAAGTTGATCATCCAATCTCAGATACAGGCATGATGTTACCAACTTAACATTAATATGAAGGAATACAGATTACAATATTTGCTACCAGTATAAGATTAACTTAATCAGGAAAATATGTAAGGATGATAACAAATAAGAGTAAGGTATAACAACGACCAACAATAACAATTAATAGCATAGGCTACCATCTGAAACATAAAAACCTGCAATAACTGACCCTCTGATTCAATTGCAATTGTGTATCTGTGCCATAATATAGTGTATCTTCAGGAAGGGATGAAAGAACCAAATCCAAAAAAGAGTCTCGGTCAATGCCCTCAAGATAAGTGTGTAAAGCATTTATTTCCGTCTGAATTGGCAACCCTTTAGATAGTGCATCTTCCAGCGCAAGTGCTCCCTGCAATATCGCAAGCATAAAGCGCACGTGACTGCAATTAGCAGGCACCCATTTAGGGTATATGCCGCAATAATATCTTGTTTCAACAATAGTTCATGAAATTATGCACAATTGGAAACAGTACAGAAGTTCTATGAAGATCTAAACACACCAAAGCAAGCTTGTGAACAGAATGACTCTGACGAGCCTCTTCAGATTGTGCATAAAATGCCATACACAAGGCATTTATCTGTAAAAAGAAAAAACCAGACAACATGAATTTCCATAAGTAGATGCTTTTGCAATGCTAACATGGGTAAAATAATTAAGAAAAAAGGTCACTACACAGTTCCTACCAAATATCAAATGACTTAGGAATTTGAACTTAATGTATGAAATTGTATAGAGTGTTTAGAAGACATAAAAATGTATTTGCATGTACATTGTTGCCCATGTACTTCCAATATAACTCATACATGAAGATTTGCTTCTGCCATTTTTTCAATCTGTGATGCTTTCTCACTTGCAATTGCCGCAGCAAGTTCAGCTTTCGCCAAATCCTGGACTTTCTTCAGCTGTAATTCTGCTTCCTTTTCCTGTTTATGGAATATGATGGACCAAAAATGTTTTGAATCAAAAGGGAAGAAAATTTAGACCTTGCACTCTAGGTCCATCTTCAGATTCTTTTCTGAATCACCATATATCACCAACTTAAATTTAGTAGTTCTAATATGCTGGATTACATGTTTTGATATGAGAGGGGATAAAATCTAAAAACCTTGCATTCTAGTTCCAACTTAAGATTCTCTTCTGCTTTCCCTTGAAGTGATCTGATGGCAGCTGCTGCTTTCACTCTTTCTTTATTTAACTCCTGGAATGTGTCACTAAAGCATGATAAATTGATGTGATAACAGTAGCTATAAAACTCACTACAGTAAGAGCATAATAGATAGAGTGATATTTTTAAGGAAGTTTGGAATCACTACTAGAATAGATGACAAACATGTAAGAGGGAGGGAGGGATTGGGGGTGGGGGGGTCACCTGGTTATGCTGAATTCTGGGACTCAGAACTGTGATGTAACAGAGGAAAAAAAAATGCAAATCAGGCTAGACATGCCAATCACAACCCAACAACCAAAAAACAAAAACAATCAATACAAATGTAACCCTTTGGACTTCAGAGATGATGAAGGTACTTTCCCCAACATTGTCAGCTTGTCTCGTGTATATGAAGGAAGATGAGATGGACCCATGTATCCAATGCTTGATGACCAAAGAGGTGTTGAGCTACTTTCTGCAAGCTATGAGCATGTTCAATTTATATTGCCCAGTAGCATATGTCATATCTTGGAAAAGTGGAGACTCCACACAGTTGTTTGGTCTTTATGTAGGGAATTTAACCGGAGGACTGTTAAGGATATCCAATGCAGGATGCAGATTATCACTAGGGCTGCTATGTTTTCAATGATCAGATGGGTTTCCTTTAATTCCAAATTCAGAGGTATCTCCATCACACATATTATAGAAGGTTTTTTCTTTATCAAGGGCTTCACTGTTGGTCAAGCTCAATGTTAATGGACATTCACTTGGAAACCCAGGACCTCCTGATTTTTGGGGCCAAAGCCCCAATGAAATAAAGAGGATCTCCATTTGTTGATGAGAGACTAGGAAATTACAGAAGGCCAACGAAAACAATGACACAAACAATAGACCTTACTCAGTCCCCATTGAGGAATGGTTTTTCCCAGTAAACTATTGGTCAACACCATCCCAGCCCCACCCTTCTCTCAACACGCATCCTTTGCTCCCAATCAACATATAATTGACACCCTCATTCAATAATTCAAAATATTCCAAAATTGGCATGTTCCACATGGTTGTTCTGCAGCTTCTGCAAACCATGAGCTCATTCTTTCATTTCGAAGGAGGGGAAGGCCCTTGCATGACCTTTCAACCAGTACAAAGAGAATCTCATCTTTTGACAGTGATAAGTTTCATTATTTCCACCAGGTACTCCAAACAGTGTATTCAAAGTATCAAGGTGAAACCTATACCAGAGAGACTACCAAGTTGATTTGCTTAAAAGCAACCTAGAAATTAAATTATACCTATGGAAATATAAGTTATTCATATATTATTGATGTAAATGTTAAATGATCAACAGCAAAGCATGGCTAAGACCCAAAGTGCCACTGCAGAAAATAACAAATCATAGTTCATTATGGAGAAATACAGAACATGAAATGAAATAAATATGAGAAGGGGATGTAAAAACCAAGACAAGAGCCCAAAAAATAAAAAAGAATAAAATTCTATCATCCTGGTGAATTCAAGTAGTCTGACCCACTGGAAGAATACTAACAAATGTCACTTTTTAAACAACAAGCTCTAACATTAAATTTAAACAATAAGCAAAAGAAAAGCAGAAATCATAGCATTGAGTTGAAATACTTTATAGCTATGCAAGTATATAGTTAACACATAAGATAATGAAAAGATAGAAATCATACTCAAGAAAACGAAAAGAAATTTGGCTAAAAAAGGAAAGAGAAATAGATATCTGCAACCTTATCTAAAATAGCTGCCTCTTCAGCATACATGAGTTCTCTGGCCCGTGCATCTTTCAGTTCCTTTTCATACTTGTCCTAAATTATAGCAAATATATTAGCTCCTACTGATGACGTGACAAATTGATAATGAGTACTGAAAAGCTTGCCAAGTCAACAAATCTTGATTTTAACTAGGAATTGTCTAAACAAGTAATGAGGTTACAGTCAAAACCTTCAATATTCTCTTTTCTTCAGCAAAACCCTGAGCATCTAACTCTGCTTGCCTTTTTTCCGCTGTATGAATGGCTTGTAAGAAATCAAGAACCAATTTTCCATCTTTTATCATGGAAGCATCATTCAATTTTTCAACAGTACCAGCCAATACCTTCAGTTTCACAAGACAAAAATTTTAAATATATATGAACAGGCAAGCTTCTCTGTGTACACAAGGCAAGTATATGCATGAACTACTCCGAAAATAGTTGCTTCATTAAATAACCTCTTCGGAGAAATGTTTGGAACCATCTTTATCTTCTAAGGAAGCCTCAGTGCTCCTGTCAGCTTTCTCCCGTAGATGATATGCATCAAGAAGGGAGGAGCTTGGTGGCTCTATCCCATTACCTATGGCATCCTGCGAAAATAATATTATGAAGCTGCTCCAAATGGAATACATGCAAAGCTACCAAGAAAAACCATATTACATTTCATAGTAAAAAAATTCCAAGGTACGCGACAGACGCATTGATTATACTGATCATAAAGGGTCCTTTGTAAGGCATGAGCATATAGCTGAAATGGTAAATCCACTGCAAACCAACCATGAGTTTGTGTCAATGGTTGCAGCAGTGAAAACAAAAAAAGGTAGAAGATGAAGAAAACAAGAAAATGTTATGCATTGTAGCCTATCACAAAATCAGAATACCTTATGCAAGTCAAGATTTCACAGATCAACTTGAATGAAAACTTCTAGACTCCAGAAAGTTCCATATGGGGAACATGAAAATTTCCAGTGTGGCTCTCAGATTGATACCAAAGTTTCACTTAGAAGATAAAAGATTTGCAACCAGTAGATTCATAAGCTGAGACCATCATTTAAATGATAGTAAACTTCTCTTACTTTTTTAATGAATAATAAGATTTTATTTAAGCGATGGAAAGCAGCAGAACAACAAGTTTAGAACACCACCAGCTATACAAAAGAAGATAGCAGAAAAACAACAAAGGAAAACCTCAAGATGGAATTTCCATCCAAAATTGGAACAGTAGAGCCCTCCAATGCCCTTCAACCTGAGCAAAGTCTCTCAGCCTGAACATTACTTCACATGTTCTTTTAATCTTCTCAATGTATCCTAAAAGGGAAGACATCTAAATCTGGAGTGGCACGTGCTAGTGGACTTGGTTTAAAGTTTCATCCCAAACCAATACATTTAGGGCAGGAACCCATAAGAATTTGTTGTGGATGCAAAAAAATACAATACCGATGACTGCAAAATTAGAGGAGGACTGAGTTTCAGTCAGGTTTCAGCTATCCGACCAAAATTACTCAAATTACAATGTTTAATCCATATAAACAATAAGCGACAAATTGAGATCAATATTTATTTATAAAAAAATTGAGTATGCCTTCTTGAGATTTTGAACATGATCTCTCAACCTTGGGAAAGATTTTTCTTCTGGCCATAAGACCAAATCCTTCTATATAATATCCAAAACTTCAAATATCTGTGGTGATTCAAGCGGATTGAAACCAGAATATCTGATTTTGGGTTTTGAAACCAATATGAGTTTTCATTAATTTAATTCATATGAATACTTTTTTCCACGTGTTTTTCCCTTTTTGGTTCTTTCAATTGATTTACATGTTTTCTATGTTCTTTTAATGTCTGTCAATCATTGCCAATACTTGATTTTCAATATCCATTCATACAACGACAATAATTGATGTTTTATATATTAATTTCCTAAACAATTAAAAAGATTCCTTACAAAATTACTATTTATGCAAACAAAAATATATTATGAATATTGAAACAAACCTTGAAAATGATTACTCTCTGTAAAATGCAAATATTTTCTTTTCATGCAGCGTGGAGGTGGTTACTACAAGCACCCTGTTAGTAATAGCTTAATGGGAATTGGAATGGCCATATATCTTGGCCTAATGCATACCAAAATAATACAGTCCAGTCTAGCATCACAGTCAAGTAGAAGGGAAGATTATACACGCTTCTTCTTCAATCCTTACCCTTACTAAGTTATAATCATCAACATTGAGTAGAGATGATAACCATGAGCCATCTTGGAGTTCAATGTGGAATGGACTTGAAAATTCATGTTACTTCCAAAGGACACAGGTCCCTCATAAGAGGCAACATCCAGAGTAAACCAAAAGAGGAACAAGAAAGCACTTCACTAACATGGCATTCACAAAAAAGACTAATCGAAATACCGCAGGGAACAGAGAGAAAAGGGCACTGTTCCCCAACCACTGAATAATAATTTAGATCCCACATAAAACAAAACTGGGCATAGAATTTGGAAGCAAATGACAGTACCCATTTCCAAGGGCTTGCTCTAGACGCATATTCTGTACTTTTAGCATCTCTAATAGATTCAAGGCCGTATTTGCTTACAAGTACTTTATACCAAAAGTTATATCTATCTTTGCTGAACAGCCGCATAAATTTGGTCAACAGCAATGACTTAGTTCCTTAATATTAACGGAGAGAAATCTTCGGGGCCCAATAGGTTACACAACACTCATTGACCTTTCTAATAACCCATACTCTAGGCTTGCATGCTAGGGGTCCAACATCACTGCACGCCTTCTTCCGCCACATCTTAAAAACCTCCCAAAATATCTTGATCCTCTCAAGTTATGATCATCTAGTAATTTTAAGCAATTGAAATTTTTCACATCAGCTGAAATTCCACATCAGTGCAAAGCTGGTGGGCATATAAAACAAACCCACACACACACATATGTTACTAAACATGTATATATGTATGCATCCATATCTATAAATATCAAAGAAAAATAAAACAAAAAAAAAACAAAACTAAAAGGCACATGAAGCATACATTTTGAGGCTTGTTTATGGAGAGGCTCAAGAAAAGACACTCTAAGGCTTAACCTTTGAGACACACATCTCATGATGCCTGCACCTTCAAATAATTCCTACAGGTGGGTGATGGCCATATCACCCTACAACACATACTTCCTGGGGGCAACCAATAGCAAATCTATTAATTGTGAGCTTGCACACAATATGTGCTCAAGATTTTTCCTTTCAACAGATTTCATATCAGCTAAGGTTGTTTGAGACATCCCAAGGAGCTCTATAAGTCACTTTGGAGATCTAAGTCTTCTCCACTACAGGAAAACTGTTTGGAAGCTTCGTCCTTCTACAACTGTGTGAATAATACAAATTAGAATAGCAACTTTATTTTCGAAAATCCATTTCACCCAAAGGTTTCGGTGAAGAAGAAGATTATAGCTTTGTATTATATCAGTTGATTTAGGCAACAGAAGACAAAAAATTACTATTTAAATGTACTGCAAAGAATGTGTTCCACATGAAAACGTTTCATAAGTCAAAAACAATTGCAAAATGATTTCAACATGCATTAGTTAGATCGGATATAAACAAACAAATGAACAATATATGGTGGTACCTCTGGCACATCCTCTGCTGTGTGATGATGTGAGGGTACTGAGTTCATCTTAGTTTCTTCAGGAAAAACCCTAGACTCCGAAGAGATTGGAGTTTTTTCAACTCCTTTACCCTGTTCCATACTAGATTTTGTCTCTAGGTCCTTCACATCCGGACTTCCTTCGGATGGAGTCTCGGTATGTGTATGTTGATCATCAGATGTCATGATACTTTGAGGGGAACTCGGCAAATCCTCTCGAATAGGGATTGAATTCTCTGAAGTTTTCACTTCCTGTCCATCTTGGACCTCAACCTTATCTTCACCTCCGCTATAGCTCCTATCCTGAATCTCAGTTATGCCTGACGGGGCCTCATTTTTTTCCTCAGCATGCTCCAAAACAGAATTCAATTTGTTTACGTCTTGATTATTCGACAAAACTACTCTCTCTTCTAATTTTTTGTCATCTTCAAAAACTTTATTACCAGTATCAGTTTTAGCTGATTCATGAGAGGTGGGTAATTCTTTAGTATAGAGTTTATTTAAGTAGCCAGTTTGATAAGCTGCCATGACAACAGTACCAATTGCAACACTTCCAATGACCAACTTTGAGAAATTAGTCCCTGATTCAGATGGTTTGCCTGCAGAACCAGATCCCTTGGGTGCATTTTGTTGAGGTTCAACGGATAATTCCTTTCTAGCAGAAATTAATGATGGAATCTGCAGAAAAGAAACCAACAAGGAGAGAGCTGTAAACAATAAATTGTAAAAAAAAAAACTAATATCATGATTCATGAATGAAATGCCAATAATGTAATGGAATAAGATATAACCAGTAGTTTCATGCTCTTGTATGGCTAAAATTATAATCAAATACCATCAGATCAACTGTATAATCAATATAATAACATGGACAAAGTATAATAAAAACAAAATTTTCCAACCAAATAGTCAATGATTTTGATAACTGGCAAAAAAGAGCTAACTCATCAGCAAACTTTATTTTTAAAGGAAAAAAGATCAGGATTAACTATGACATCGAGGAAATAGTAATCAATATATCAAAAAGTATTCCAGCTCATCATAATTAACATATGGTAAAAGTACCAAGGAGATGACAATTTAACAGGATATGTGGTGCATTAGTCTTAATCAAATGTCTATATATACTACGAGTTTTTCAGATAATCTAGATTGATTAAATGTTTATCACATATGCACAAGTATTATAAAGTTATTAGTCGGTGGGAACTTAACTAGCTAAGCATTATAGTTTGTAGCAATAGAATCTTCCTCACCAGTATATGACTAGAAAATAAATTGTTTAAAAAAACTCAAAAAAACACAAAACAGAGATCGATCAGCCACTATGCTACTGCAAAGGATGAAAAGCAACCAGGGCAAGTATACATGACGTGCCTGACTAGTAATCTGCCTTGGGATCCGCCTGGTAGACTGACTAGACGCAAACTCCAGAATGCACCTGCATATGTGAACCACGGTTAAACCTAACAACAACATGAAGAAAACAAAAAATACTACAAAAACAGAAGAAAGAAAAATATATCAGCATTAAATTATATAGCGTGTGCTTTTATCTTCAGCTATTCGGGAAATTTATATTTGCAATTGCTCAATAAACTAATATCCATCTTTAGAAATCTAAGCAAGCCTCCGGTTAAAGGGACAGTGAAGCTCCTAAACCCTAAGAAATTCCAAGCATTTGCAACGATTCAAACGGAAAAATTTGTAGAAACATTAAGTCGAATATGAGAACAATTACCAAACAATACAATTTCAGTGAAAACCCTTGAACACAACTGCTGAGTAAAAACTAGAATCCATTAACCAAAAACGGATCAAACTTAACATGCCCAAGGAATCTGTGAAGCAACAGGAAGCTCGCTCTGAATTTTTTGTGTTTCTCTGCTCTAATTAAAACTATTACATTCCGAATTCAACAAACAAGAGGACATGAAAAATGACATAACATATAGATGGTAAACGTACCTCCGCATCATTTTTATCGGGTTTCGAGTTCCAGGAGAAAAAAATGGACATAAAATGCGACAAATCACAGCAATTGATGACGATGAATCCTTACGAGCAAAGAAAGAAGCTGGAATTTTGACTGCTTAAC
Source organism: Buxus sempervirens (assembly GCA_947561395.2). Lineage (NCBI taxonomy): Eukaryota > Viridiplantae > Streptophyta > Magnoliopsida > Buxales > Buxaceae > Buxus > Buxus sempervirens. Next base: position 32,109,438 of record OX387190.1, read on the forward strand.
TACTGATTCTTCTTAGTACCTTCTCCCCGTTTGAAGGGGTTGCTGGCCGATCCAAGGAGACAAGTATAAAAACGGTGGGTTTTCCCCCTCTTTCGATGTCAAAGTTTTTGTCTGCAAACAGCTCTGGCTGTCCAAGAGGTGATGCGGTGCGGATCATAGTGAAGGTGGGAATTTGGGCGGGTCGGCTAAACTATAATCATACATTCATACCCCAATCCAGAATCACGAATATTCAAATCCTAAACGTCGGGATATGGGTCGGGGCGGATTAACTAACTTACCCGCAACAGTGCCATCCCCATTCCCGGCGCTTGTTAGCGAAAGCCACAAGGTATTAAAGAACTCCGTTGCTGGTAGAAGCCGGATTTAGTTCTTTCCCAACGGCTATCGTCTGCAATGGGTCACAGCAAGCACAGGCGATTCAGAAACCCTAATTCTCATCGTGGACAATCCAGTAGTAGTCGGGAGCTTTCGCGGTAATTTCAATCCTCCTTATATATCAGTCCTCTTTCTCGTTACCAAACTTTGATGTTCTCGCATACACGCGACGTGAAACCTGCGCTCTTTATCTGTCCAGGGAACACGATGATGGCCTCCCCCTGCCACCGGAACAAGGTATGAAGTAGGTATGAAGTACCTCACATGGATTCTTTGTATGTTTGTTAGATGCTCGATACTTCTGCAAAGCTAAAGATTGAAGGATTGTTGGTAGTTCTTTTGGAATATCTAACGACTTAATTGCAGATGCAGAAAACGAAGAGGAGGCCACTGTTCCGAAAGTCCAGCTGGCTATGTGGGTATGTAAACAAGTGCCGCTAAAGTTTGGTATAGTCTTAGGCCATTCGTCGATTTCTGCCGAGTCTTTGGCAAAAACATTTCAAAGCGGATCGTGGGGGTTGGTTTCAGTTTGCTGTTAGGCTGAAATTGGTCTATAAGTCTGAGGTTCTAGACTTTGCTTTACATATAAATTTGTCTGATTTGCATTAAAAAGTTTTAATTGCTATGCATTTTGGATTCAGGACTTTGGGCAGTGTGATGCAAAAAGGTGCACAGGACGAAAGCTTTCAAGATTTGGATTACTGAAAGAAAGTATCAATTCACTGCAATAATTCAGTTTTTATCAGCTTTAAAATGCTTGTTGTAGTTTACTTATTGCGTTATAATCTGATTAGTGAAAGCTATATTTTTACTTTTAGTTGGAAAAATTCAAGACTTCTAATACGCTGGGAAAACCAAATGGCATGTGTAGATTAGACAGGCAGTTGCAGGGGAAGTTTTTAGGAGAAAAAACAAGAAGTAAACAAATTGTGGAACACGTAAGCTACAATATGAGTATATTGTACGGCAGTAAAAAGCACTAGCAAGATATTGCTGCCATATCAATGTTATGGATTTTATTTTGGCCATTTCATGATGTCGTTGACATCAAGGTGCGTTGGCAGTGTTGCCCTAACATTTTAAACCTGGTGATGACTCAGAATTGTTGAATTATACACATAGTTAGGATTTTAACCAGGGATAACAAATTGACAACTGGTTATGGGAATTTGATTATGGCCATTTCATGGTGTTGTTGACATCAAGATGAGTTGGCAGTGTTGCCCTAACATTTTAAACCTGGTGATGATGCAGAATTGATGAATTATACTCATCGTTTGGATTTTATAACCAGGGATAACAAATTGAGAACTGGTAGTTGGTTTCAGTGCCTAATTTCTATTGAGTGACTGACCAAATCTGATATATTATAACTTAATGACAACCAGCGGATAAAATACCACTGGATCAACTTGTCTATGTTTGATTGGATCTTGAAAGGCAGGATGGCTTGTTTGCTGCACAGCTCCATTTCTTCCCTCTATCTGTGAACTTTATTTAACATCTTGCTATGTCTTTCTTATATTTACAAATTCATTCCTTTGTCACTAGATAGATGACTGCACAATTTGATTTTGCAGGAGTTGCGAGTGAGTGGTGGTTTTGGCGGCATTGTTTTGAGGTACATCCAAGAGACTTTTTTTGGATATTTATTTTTATGGCAATCTAATTCTACCATTTTTTGATCACGTTCTGCATAATATTCTGCCATGTGCACTAGAGAGAAAATATACATCGTTGTTAGCTCAATCAAAGCGTTTCAGTGTTATCATTACTGACAGATCCAAATTAATGAGTGATTTTGGATCGATGTTGCTACGCCTTTTTTCAGTTGCATAGTTGAGGACTTGTCTTCGCTAATGATGGTAGCAGTTACTAATCCGTGTTTATTCATATTGGCTTTACATACAACATTTATGCAGTGAGAAGATCAGGTATCTAACCATTGGTTCCATTGGAAAATCTCCGTGGCTAAACCAGCCTCTAGAGGGGTCCTAACTATCCAATTGATGTGATTTTCTTTTTGACTTCTCGGATGTTTTATGCGTAGATTGACTTTTGGGAACGGAGATATCCCAATCGGGGTATAACCACTGTGGCAAATTAAATTGATGAACATGTGCTTGATGAGTATGGAGGAACCATCACATTGTTTGAATTGTGACATTGCGATTTATTTCATCTTACCATAGAACAGTGTATTCTATTAGACACAAAGGATTAAAACTTGGTGCTGGCCTTAGTATCGCTCGGGGCTGATACCGAGTTCACTCAATCGATACTAATGGTATCGGAAAGTTTAGTCGGTAGAGCTCAAAAAGTGCTCAACAAGTAATGGCCGATGCTTTTGAGTTGTATTGGCCAATACCGACCAACACCAGTAGTACTGTGGTGTCTCGGGTCCGTCACAGCCAACATCGAGTCAAATTTGCCGATGAAAATCAGCATCAGCTGAATTTTTAAACCGTGGTTAAACAGCCCTTGTTTGCTGAATCTGTTTTGGATGTAAGGGAAGTGGCAATTTTCTATTGTAATTTAACTTTATTTATATACATGTTTCCAGTCCTGTGGGGAAGCAATGTGTCTCAAAGGAAGATCATCCCTTAATAAAGAAGAAGGGTTTGGCTGTAGTGGATTGTTCATGGGCGCGCTTGAGTGATGTACCTTTTGTGAAGCTTCGGTGCACTGCTCCTCGTCTTTGTATGGAACTCAAACCATATATCTCGGGAATTACATAATTCTTATGTTTTTTAATGCTTTTTTTGTCATATACATGAATTTATTGTGTTTGTTTTCATTTCTTTCACTGCAGGTAGGATGATCTGGCTCTGTTTTTTCCAGTTTTGTGTTTTCATCTATATCGCAGTTTGAAATATTGGAAGAATTAAGTTACATAACTTGCCGACTTACAAAATGATTGAACCAGCAGTTTTACACCATGAACATGTTTCTTATATGGAAAGATTAAGGGAGCCTCAGAAACAAGTGTGGATGATGTATTTATTCATGATCCCTCTGTATAGATATCTTTAGACATTGCACAATGCACTTACATGGTTGTAAGTGAGAAGGAAAATATGTTTTACCAGTGCCATCTGTTGAAGTTCAACATCAAAGGGACCCCAAACTCTGTTGTTCTGTTATTCCTGTTTACTGAAATCTCGGAATCATTTATCATTCAAACCATAGTTACACCTTCCTTAGTTTTAATTAAATAAGTAGGTAAGCGAATAAGATCATTAATTCCAGAATTCCCATATCGGAGGTTACTTATCTGTGTGTAATTTGGCAGCTGGACAATATTAATCAAAGCAGTTGTACGCTATATTGACAAAGGATTATTGAATGATTGCGTGTGATTGTATAACTGTCATATTCAAATTTCATACATTCCATGAGTTGTAGTTCTGATGGAAGCTTTAAGGCTGATGAACGCATTTATAGAAATTAAGTAGAGGTAAACAAAATTAAGCGTGTTAGGAAACATCCAGCAATGTTCTGTCTTGTATTTATTATGGATAAAAAGTTGTATGATGGTGAACGTAAGATACGTAAGGCCCTAGATCCACTTCCAAGTGCCTGACATCTATGTGCCATGGTGGTATTGAGTCCATGTATCATGTGAAGAGATTGATAGTCCAACATAAGTTATTCAGTTCATGTAATCAATCAAATATCATGAATTGTTTAATCATCTTACCTAGGAGTGTTCCTGGGAATACTGCTCCTAATTCACTATCAGTGTGCCATGTTTCTTGACTATTCTATGTGTGTATGGCAACAACTATGTTTGCTGCCTATGCATTTCCTATAGCTATGCATTTCCTATAGCCATATTAATGTAATATAAGGACTTCTCATGGACATACATAACTTAGGATGCTGAAACTCAAACCTAAATTACCACGTCCGGATCAATTTCTGTTTTTCTTATTTTATGAAAAGTATGCTCTCTCATCCCCACCGTAAAAAATGAAAAGAAAGAGTGAGAGAGGAAAATTTTAGCATCTGTTATGTTGCTTCCTTTTGATTGTTTCTTTTAATCTTGAAAGTTTGTTAAGTAATACAGTTGATTACCTGACAAAACTAAATTGCATTTTATGATTTATAGTTACTGATGCTTGCCTCTGCCAGATTATATATTTGGCCATGTATTCATCTGCTTTATTACTGACATACAGTATATGCATATTTCTTCAATTATATTCTCTTTAACCTTTCTCAAGTGTAAGCCATGGACGTCTGATGAATTGTTTTGTTATGTTGCAGTACCATGGTTAGTGGCAGCAAATCCTGTAAATTATGGTCGACCATGTGAGCTGTCTTGTGTCGAAGCTTTATCAGCAGCTTTAATAGTATGGTAATAAAATTATTTATGCTTCCTATCCTCCTTTTTGGGATTGCTCTTTGTATATGTGTATGTTTATGCCACTCCCATGTCTATACTTGAAAAAGAGTTTAGGAAATTCTTAAGATAGTGTGGTAGTACTGATGAAGTTTAAATCTGGGAGAGAACACTTGCTTCAATGCACGTTGGTTTTATGGACTTTGCAGTCCATTGGTACGTTTCATAACTGTGCTTCCATCCAGTGATATAATTGTTTTTTTCTGATCTCTTTAAGGATTTATATTTTCTATATAATTGTTTATTTTTTGTCTCTTTAAGGATTTATATTTTCTTGGTACATTACCCTTTGCTTAATTTTAATTTTTTGGTGATAAATTGTTGAGTCCTACTCAGATATATCCTAAACTAGACATTTATTTGTCAGGATGGTTAGATCCTTCCAAACTGCTCTCCATTTGGGCAGTTGGGCATTCTAAATGCTAAGGTGGGGGAGCGGTAAGATTGATGACCAAAAAGGCTATTGAAGGCAATAAATCAGATGGGGACATGTAGAGGATTCTCTTTCTGTTTTCCTATATAATTTGTAGTTAGGGGTGCTGATGATGTAGCATTCTGTAGTAAAAAGTAATTTATTGAGAGTTTTCATATGTGAGAAATTCTCTTCCTTAAGTTTTATGCTTATATTATTAGCATAGGTTTTGCAGTTTTCCAAGAGAGGAAAAAGAAGAAAAAATAATCAAAATGGTTTTTTTTGTCATAATTTCTTGTATTCTTTGAAATAACGTGAAAATCTTGATTGTCATATCGATTGGTCAATTTCAGCAATGAATTTTTTTGGGGATAACTAATGAAGATACTTGTGTTAAGATTAAGGAAATAAATATACTTATAAAACATTGAGCCACCAATGAGAAATGGGTGGAAATGACATACAAGACACCTGTAAACTTAATCTACTTAAGCATCAACTTTGTCATCTTCAACTTCACCAGTTATTTTCCTCCATATGACTCTATACAATAGTGTCTTATAATGTATGCTGCATGAACACTTCTAGATGAATTAGAGCAACCTTTTTGGATACATGTCTCTGTCTAGTGTGGCACTACAGAAGTGTCAACAACAACTTTGCATGAACTTTTTTCTTTATATTGCCTGGTTAATGTTGAATAACATTTAATCAACAACATCAACTCTATTTTCCTTGTTACGTAAAAGTTCTAAAGCAAATATAACATCTCTAGGCACCTTTCCTGATCTTTATAGATATATATTTTACAATTCATACATCTAGCAGATATTTTATGAAGTTGATTATTTTCTACCATTTCAGTTAAAATATTCTGTCAAAACCACATGTCCTATACTTGATAATTCTCTTAATTTGGCACTCTGTAAGCAATGTTATTTTCTGAAACTACTAACTGTTCCAGTGCAACATCCAGTGCAACATAATTTCTGCCTTACAGATTGTGCATTTTCTGCTTGATTTTGCAATTGGTAGTTCTTTAAGGTTGCTTGTCTTGTTTTCAGATTCCCTTGAGTTTTCAAGTCCATCTTGTACATGGTTTTCCACTCCCTGCACCCATTTACCTATTATTGCCAGTGTTTCTGATTTGAAATTCTTTTGAGTGGACTTATTTTTTGCATTTTATTTACAGTGAATTAATCTGTTGAGCCTGTTGTTTCGATCATGTTGTACATCCTAGATAGGATATATTACTTTTCCAGCAATTTGTGACAATTTTATCATATGTTTTGACAGCGGGGAAGAGGAAACTGCAAATTTGTTGCTAGGAAAATTTAAGTGGGGTCATGCATTCTTGTCCGTCAACAGGTATGTTGCATATATTATATCAAAGAGTAATGCCAGCATAAAACTGTGGGCTGACCTTTTTGATATGGTAACGGCTTTCTTTAAATTCACCAGTACGTTATGATGCACATGCATGAAACTTGGACATGCCATGTCGGGTCTCCACCTGAAAAATCTTTTTGGTTAAAAATTGTTCAGCTTGGATGGTTGTAACCGTCTCTCAATTGATTTGTTACCTATAATTTTTGGTGATTGAGAAGAATACAATCAAAAGCTGAATATCCTTGCCTGATTGAGGCTTCATCATGATCCATTGTAAAGTATCTCTTATCATCACCCACAGGGATGATGTATTGTTTTTTTCCAGATCATTCTGTTCATATAAGGTGGTCTCTCTCCTCTAAGATTAAGAAGTAATTAAAACACACAGAGACACTCACACACACATACATACATGGACACACACCAAATCCACCACCACCCTTCACCCCATCCCGACCCCCCACCACGAACAATAATAAATGGTTCAATGTTGATTTGGTAGTGTTCACTTCATAATTTTCTAATTTGGACATATGATCCATGCAGGGAGCTTCTGAAGGCTTATTCTGAATGTGGAAACAGTGCTGACATCATTTCGGTCCAAAATGCTTGGCTCTCTCAAGGCCTGAGAGTTCCAAAGCCTGTTTTGGATTCAAAAGGTACTTCACTTTTGTAAACAGAAAGTTTGAAGAAATCTTCTGATACATGCAATATATATTTTTTTCACAATGATGTTTCCAATAATTCTCTTCTGGGATCTACTATTTTAGATTCTGTAAGCTTTGTTACTATTTTGATTGGTCCTAGGTCAATATTGTTCTTTATTATGGACAAATGAAAAACTAACTATAAGCACATGCCCTTGGTTAAACCTAGATTTTAATTGAAGTCCATTACATATGGCAATGTATAGGCATTTTAAGCTCCTTCCACATTAACCACAGGTCATTTACATTTTATGATGCTGCAGAAACAGAAATGCCCAGTGAAGATTTTGATTCTGATTACGATCCTGAAGATGGACTTCCTCCACTTGAAAAGAATTTGAATCATTTGTTATTGGAGCAGAGTGATGATGAGAGTGAGTGAATACTGTTCGATAGCTTCTAACTTCTAAAGTGCGATACACAAAAACGATTGCCAAATTTTATGTTCGTTCATGTTGGAGTAGAATATTCCAAAATGCATTTAAGGATGCAGGAGCTTGAAATGTAGAATTTTTCAATATGTGGTTGCTACCGATCGGCTAAGATCCAAAAAATGCTTGTTTCGTATTTTTTCGGATTTAGGCTCTGATTAACTGTTGTTTTGATTAAAAAACCTCCTGGAACCCCCTCCTTAAATATTGCAGTTTCTTCATGTTTCATGCATTGGTTGGTAACAGGTTGTAAGTGGGTTCTGCTTGAAGCTCGCGTAAATGCCACAGATGGGCGCCTATCATCTACGCTGCAATCATGCATTTGGCATGCATTCACCTAAAAAAATCCATTTAACAAGTGAATGTCGATTCTTTCAAGGACAATGCATTAATCATAGCATCGGACCAATTGAAGGACTCGGATTAAGGTGAGGGCATTGATCTTGATTCAAGTAATTACTGTGATTAAAGTGATTAATCTTGATTCACTTTAATCTCGATTCCATTTACACCGGTCCAATTGAAGGGTTTGGATCTGCAGGTTTGTGGCGGCGTTTGTATCCATTCTCTGGTGTTTAGACCATGGATTCTAATGGTTGTTTGCCGTTAAATCAACTTCTTTTGAACCAATCTCAGAACATACGAAGTTTACCAATCCATCGAGAGGGGGTTACCGAGTCTCTTCTTTCATTTTCTCTTCTAAAGTTAAAAAAAAAAAAAAATAGTAGCGTATTATGATGCCAACTTTCTCGTGCATTCGTTTTAGCATTTGATCTCATGCGGTTGGGTGTTCACGGTGAAAACAATCGTCAACAGTTTTTAGTTTTTTTTCTTTAAATGACAAATTTGTCCCTGTTCAAGGTTCGTGATTACTGAACTACGAATGTTACAAAACAAAGCGCTCTCTTACCTCGAATTTGAAGAAAAGAGAAAATTGGGAAAATTATGAAAATGATCATTTTTAGCTTGTATTTATAAAACGGTCCGTCAAAAACCTCATTTTCTTGAATAGAGACACTTTTCAAACTTAATTAACTTGTAAGATCACTTTTCAAAAATAAAAAATAAGAAATAGTTTTACTTTCCTGTGGGATGTGTTCGTGTTCCACGAAAATGCACTCGTATCCCATGTGATTTTTAATTATTTTAATTATTTTTTAAAAGTAATACTGTAATTTAATTATTCCTAAAAGTGATTTTTTAAGTTTTTAAATGGACTGTTTCATAAATACCGGTTAAAAATGACTTTTTCATAATTTTCGGTAAAAATTTGTGGGCGCCGTTACAGTACCTTTCCAATTTCCATAATCGATCTGACGGTCGTGATTGGATGTCCCAGTCGCTAAGGTAGGTGCCGATCTTTCCCCCCCTGAAAGGAACAGGGGTAGTTTCGGTAACCTATACGTATTTAGGGTAAAAATCTAACAGTACACCACAATCCCCAACTCCAAAGCTCGCGCTTTAACGCTTGTCAGTTTTTCACTTGTGCTCTATCTATACCCCTCCTCGGCTCCTCTCCTCTCGCTATGTTAGGTTGAAGAGGGTCGAAAATGCGCACAGATTAAGGAAACAAAAACCTAGAAAAGCTGTCTTTAGTCCCGAAAAGAAGAAGAGAGCAGGGGCTATTTCGTTTCTTCTTCGTTTTTTTTTTTAAATTTTATTCAAAACCCCCTTTTTTACTAGGCTTGCTTAATTTTGGTCTTTGTTTCAGTTCCATATTTTGTTGTTTTCAGGAAAGCAAACGAGAAAGAGCCGATTTCATCATGTTTTCGGAGCTGTAATCGTTATCTTTATGTGGATTTTGATTGCTTTTCTCTAATGGTTGGTTTTCTGTTCTGAAATTAGGGTTTTATCTCCCCACTTCTCTCTCTTAAGGAAGTGCCATTTTCGAACGCTTGAAGTCTGCCAAACGAATATCCGGTGAGTTATCTCTCTATCATTGCATGTTCTCTGTGTGGGTCTCTCTCTCTCTCTCACTATATCTCTCTCCGCGTGTGTCCGCGTGCTCTTATGTGTCTCGCTTCCTCTTTACCCCACTTTTGCTCTATCTTTTATGCTGGATTCGATAGCTCCTCTCCATTTTCGGGATCTTAGAGAATCGTGGTGTGAAAATGGTTTCTGCTGCTGTTTTATGCTTAGTTACTCCCGTGGTATAAATTTTTACCATGTCCATCAAATGATTCTTAGTTTTCTTTTATTTATTATGATTGTTTAGCTCTTCTGGTCCTGCTCGTTGCTTCATTACGATGTACAAGAATCGGAGTTATCTTGCTCGTTCCTTGATGATTTTTTCTTGAGGTTTCAATTTTACATCGATTGACAGGAACCGCATTTCTACCTCTGTTTTTTCCAAAAGCATGTTTGGTAGCTTTTACTTGGCTTTTTGTTTTGTTTTTTGACTGTTGAATTTTTGGCTGTAAATTGATTTACTGGAGCCTCACGTCAAACCCTGTTTTTCCCTGAAAAAATTGTTTGTAAATTTATCTGTTCACGGGGATTGTGTTGGTATAAGATTCTCTACTTGTTAAATGTAAGTGCAATCGCAGAAAATTTCCCCTGCATTCTGTAATTTTTTCGAGCACAAATTTGTTCATGTTGCTTGAAATTTCTATGAACATTGTTATTTTATTTGATTCTAGGTTTCTTTTGCAAATTTCATGATCGAGTGGAATATATTTTCAGTGACCAAATGTGATTTAATATATTATAATAATGAACAGGATTGTGAACACTAGTCCTGGATGAAGATGTCATCACAATACCCTATACTTGATAATCGACCAATTGATCAGTGGAAAGTAACAGAACTAAAGGAAGAGCTCAGGCGGCGGAAATTGACAACAAAGGGGTTGAAAGATGATTTGATAAGAAGACTGGATGAATCAATTCGCAGTGAAAGGGAAGCTGCAGAAAAAGAAGCTTGCAATGAAGTTAAGGGTGAAAATGAAGAGGAAGATCTGATCAATACGGAAATGATTAAAGACACTCAGTCTCATGTTGAAAATGAAACTGTTAAATTGGATGGTGAAGTAGATGTGGTTGGCATTAATGACAGTCCAAATGAATTGGGTCAAGGGAATGCTCGCGATGAGGAAGCTATTGATAACACTGATTCTGTTGTGGTTGATTGGGTATCGGCAGATAATTCGGTCACTGTAGAAACCGGATCAGCAGATAATACAGTCACTATAGAAACCAGTGTCACAACCATCGAGAATGTGGTAACAGAAATAACATCCTTCAAGCAAGAGGTGCGGAACAATGAAAACCAGATGGACAATGAGGACTCGAAGCCTCTACATGAAGATGCTGTGCTTGACGTGCCTAATCCAGACAATCAGGTATCTGAGGTCAGCCCTGTTTTAGGGTTTCAAGTAAAATCTGAGTCTATTTCTACTGATTCTGTGTCAATTAATGAAAAGAATGAACTAAAGGATAATTTAAATGCTGATAATGTCCATTTAGAACTAGAAGTTGTTAGGTCGGAGATGGTGCAACCATCATCCAGCGGTGTTCCGACTAATGATGGTGATTTACATCCACTGAATGATCAAGGTCCACGTGAGGACCAAGGCTCTCTTGAAGAGGTGGATGACAACAATGCTACAGATGTGAACCTTAGCAAGAAAAATGATAGTGCAGATGGGGGATCCTCGGAAAAGTTAAATTTGGATCGAAGTCCCGGTGATGATTCTATGGAGGAGGATGTATTGGAGAGTAAACAAATTGATTCAAATCATAATTCTGACGAAGTTAGAGATAGGGTTGAGTTAAATGATGTGTGTGTTGTGAAAGAGGAAGTTCCTGTTGATGCTGCTGTGGATGATCTATCTTCTGAAAAGAAAGAAATCCCAGCTGAGGATAAGAATAATCTTGCTGTTCCTGGAGAGAAAAGAAAGCTTCTAGGTATGGTTTGTTATTATCATTTTGTCATACCAAATATATACAAATGTCTTCTTTGTGCCATGCTTGTGTGCATTATTTTGATCTTATTATCCACCCCTTTGTTTATGCTTTATCTCTCTTTTCTTCATCTTATTTCTCTCGACTTATGGTTGTTTTTGTGAGGTTACAGTAGATGTAATGTTATATGCACAAAGCTTACTGATCTTTGGAATATATGTTCACCAGAAGACTTTCTTCTTGTTGTTTTCAATTGACAAGTGACAATTTGCTGTGCTGCACCTTCATAAATGTACATAAAATTTACATCATATAGGTATGAGTGAGATGAAAATATGTAACAATGAATTTTATTTGGGAAAGTAGTCGTTTTGAATTCAATTATTTGCTACTCAAGTTGATTTTCCAGATTGTGTTTGCCTGTTAGTTATATTAACATGTAATGTTTCTCTAACTGCACAATGAATTTGACTACGCTCTATGAATTTTCCAAGTGGGTTGAATCTAATTGATAGCTTTTACCTTGATTTTCAGCTTCTACTTTTGTTTTTGTGTATGATATTTTGTGGAAAAGTGGTTTTATATATATATCCTTCATATGTGGAATTGTGTAATATAAAAATTAGAAAATGGTGGTAAATATGTATTGATTTGCTAACATCATTGAGGATCTGTGCCTAGTTTTAACGTAATATTTTACCATGCACTTATTCCAAACTTCCAGCGTCATTTGGCCGTGGAGCCTCTAAATATTCTAGTATGGGATGCAAAATTTGAAAAAATTATGAGATGCTTAAAATGCTTTCATTATTTGTTTTAACTTAGTATTTAATGTCTTTGGGGTGGTACTTTATCATTGGAGTAGTCTCAGTTCCAGAAATGGGCTTCTTTAGGAAATGAAGGAAATCTGTATGTACAATATTCCTGAAATTGTTACTTGGGGCCTGAATTTGGAACTGTTATTGTGGGTTTAGGATTCAACTGATCCACAAGCTTGTTGTGAAGTTTCCTGGTCATTTAATCTGTTTATGCTACAGATTTAATGTTTTTTGTTAAATTTTTTGGACGTTTTTCTTGGTAATAACAATATCAGTTGAAAGTGCATGTAAAATTCTTGAGATTTATCGACATGTTGATGGCCATGTGTTCTTTTGCAATTTTGATTCTTCTAAGGTGCTGTTTCTGCATATATCTGTTCTTTTGGTTTTCGTTTTTGGTTCTTCATAAATTGGATGTCTTGTGCTGAATAACGCAGACTTTGTTACTCTGCTAGCTTTTTGATCAAATTCCATAACAAGCGCTGTGGCACCCCTTTAGATATGACGGTGATATTATAGTATTTGTATAAGAAGTAATCCTTTCATCTCCATTTTGCATTATGCTAATATATATAGTATTTGTATTAGATGTAATCCCTTCAGGCTATTAGTTGTTGCCCCAAGCCATAGCATCATGATGAAGGAAAAGACCTTTAAGATATGAATTTAGACTTTATTATAGATTTGCAGTTATAGATCTTAGATCATTTGGTTCTACCTTATTACTTTTTCTATTGGCAGGATTTGTGAATTTATTTGCTTGCAATTTGTTGTCTGGTTTTGTTCCAGGTCTTGATCTATTGTGTAGGAAAGCATCAGATAAGATGGGAGATTGAGCTTAAATCTTTCGTATCTCATTTCTAGGCAAGTTTAATAAGTATAATATCCTAAAATATATATAAAATAATTGGGCATCCAACATGGATGGGTTTGTATTGTAGTTCATCTCTTTGGGATGAAAATAATATCCATGACTTGATCTTGTCTAATGTTGTCAAATTATAACATTTAAATGACTTAAATGCACCTAATCATGTAATTTTAATGAGTCAAAGAATGCCTTTTGATCTAAGATATCCTCTATGAGATTAGACTTACGTGTACAAGGTGTGATTTTACATTGTTGGATGGATGTGTGGGTGGATTTTACATTGAAGGAATTAAAGGTGTGATAGATTAGAAAGCACCTAGATGTAGGTGGTCAAAATAAATCTAAGTATTCCGAGACTTGGATCAACCTAATAGTTGGACCATTGGCTTGTCACATGTTGACATTTCTATATTTGGTTGAGCATTAGGTTTACAGGAGCTTCAGCTTGTTTATAATGGCTTGACCTAGGTGACCTTGATGTAAGGGTGGCAATTGTAACCTGCCAAACCGCCCGGTCTAAGGCGGGTTCAGGTTGACTGTTTCAACCCGGGGGTTGGGTTTGGGATTGGAATGCTCAATCCGAAAATAATCAGGTTGGGTTTGGGTTTGACCCCTCAACCCAAAATGACCTGATATAACCCTAAAATAACTTTTGTGTACTAGAAAATTACACTAACAATAGTTGTGGCTATTTAATCTTTGCTCTTTTAATATAGATAATGACAAAAGATGAATTTAAGGAATACTTTCTTTTAGCTTCTACTGATATAAATTGAGGCCTTGATAGCAAGTAAAGTCTTTTAAGACTTTCTTGTTATGTTTTAATTCTTTTTTTCATGTTCATTTATCTTAATGATTGTTATCTTATTATGCTTGTTAGGTATGCTTTGACATTAGAATGAATTAAAAAATAGAGTTTGCATGGACTTGGGAGTTTGAGACACTAGGGGGTTGTCGCTTTAGGCCTTTTGGCTTGTAGCAATTTTCAAATTTTTAGTAGTAATTTAAATTATTTTAACGGGTTTAACCGGGTTGGCGGGGTTCGAGTTGAGCCTTGACTAGTTAACCCCTACTACAACCCGACCCGAAGCCGGCCCATTGCCACCTCTATCTTGATGACCCAATGACGACAGTGGGTCTTTCAAAGTTGTAGCATGCTAATAAAATAAAAAAAACCTAATGGGTGGATCATTTGCTTGTCACCTGTTGACCTTTCCATGTTTGGTTGAGCAGTAGGTTTACAGTAGCTTCAACTAGGGGTGTCAATTGGTTTCGTGTAAACCGAAATCCGATTGAATCAAACCGATTTTTTCCGATTTGATTTGGTTTTGCTCCTAGTTTGGTTCAGTTTACGGTTTAGGTGGCGGAGAAACCAAACTATATTATTATGCATACAAAAATTTCAAAACCTCTTACTTTAATTTGTTGTTAAAACCTACTATTTTTCTTTGTTAATGTAAGATTATAGAAATACCATTTCTATTTTATAATAAGCAATAATGTTCACATTTATATTCTAGTAAACAATATGGTTTAAACTTTAAAATATTGTAATTTCGGTTTTTTGGTTCGGTTTACAGTTTAATCACTTTATTTTGGTTTGGTTTATAAATTTTAATTGTAAGCATGAGGTTTATCTCTAGTAATTATGAAACTATTTTCAGTTTTAGGCTTTCGTTTATCTTATTATTTATATTGATTCGATTAATGGCTTTGTTATTGGCCTGTGGTGACCTGCTGGTTGGACTGGATTAACTTGGCAAATGCCTTGGCCCAGGTCCTTGGTTGGGAAAACGTTCAGCCTTAAAGCATTGATTTAATATAATTATTTAATTGAATATAAATCTTGATGGACAGAGATATTCTGATTTATTTTTCTGTTCCCTACTAGTTGCAATATGGCATTTTGTTGTTGTTATTACTATCTTTAAAATATTTTTTGGGCTATTATTGGTAATCCTTGTAATTTAGTGGTCAAGATGTAGATAATTGATTGCCTGAGTCTAATTAGGTGAAGAGACAGCTATTTTTTGAGCTTCTCATAAACTCCCTTGTTTGGTTGTTGCTATATATATTACTTGCTATGATGGAGGCCAACAAAAAACCCATGCAAGTCAGCAGATGAGTGAGAAAAAACTCTCATGTCTGGTTCTGTAGTCCAGATGAAATTCAGAAACAACCATCAGCCATGACATTCTTGAAACAAATTCTGTAAACAACATGGGAATGAAGGGGTAATGCACAATTCACTAGATTAATAAATTAAATGTTTAGATTTTAACTGTTTCTGAAACTTATTCTGACAAGTGTAGATATCTTAAAATGATTTTAGTTAAATTGAACTTTCTTGTTGATAGTGTTGTGACTTCTTTATGGAATTCTGTTTGAGGGTTCTGGCTGCCTTCGTGATAAAAGTCTCAGAATGCCATTGCAGAGACCTGAATTTTGATTGTTTTCTCACCCTACTTTGAGATGCCCTTGAGGCTGGATCCTCTATATATGGAGGTGGTTCATTTAGCAAGTGCCCAACATACTGAAGAAAGAATTAAAACCAAATATATTCATAGGTTTAGTTGTTCATGATAGAATCTTGATGCAGTAATGATGAATCATGTGATTCTGAATGTTGAATATGATTGCTTCTATTTGATGAACTGTCTGCACAGATCTAGAAGCCACTGGGGACAATGAAACTCCAAAAAGACAACGGCGGTGGAATTCTGAAGGTGTCAAAGTTCCTGAACCACGAATCTCCAGCGTTACACCATCTTCAACGCCTAGGGATATGCTTCAGACTACTGTTCCAAAGCGCAGCTTCACTAGATCTGATTCCACACTTAGTGGAGATGCGCCAAAGGAACGTGTTGGTGAGTTGATGATGGATTTGGAATTCCTATGTGTTGATGCCAGTATGGTGTGCCTTTCTAATTCCTTTCTTTCTCTTTTTATGATAGTTCCGCCATCACCGAAGCCTCCAACTAATTCCCTGAGAATTGATCGCTTTCTACGTCCATTTACTCTGAAAGCTGTTCAAGAACTTCTATCAAAAAGTGGGAAAGTCTGTAGTTTCTGGATGGACCACATCAAGACCCATTGTTATGTAACTGTAAGTGTTGCCCTCTCCCTCTCTCCCTCTCTCCCCCTCCACCCTCCCTCCCGTCTCCGTCTCATACAAACGTGACAAACGTGTAAGTATTTGCACACGCTCACCACACTCCTTTTGTCTTGATTCAATGTGCAACCCAGTGTATGGATTTATGTTGTGGCACGGTTATAGTTGCATACAATCCTAGTAAAGCTTTCAAGCTCTCTCAGGCTAGTTAACATTGTGGGGCTTGCTCAGACCCATTAGGATTTGGAGAACTGAGTCTTTTCTAATTGAAATATTTCTTCTACCTCATTTTTTTTATTATCTGATTTAGGAGTGGCGAGTTAAAAAGTACATGAATTCTGAGATATCACTTAAATTATTCAAAATTAAATTATACGCTGTTTTGATTTTTAGACAACATTGAAACGTAAATATGGCAAATATATTGGGGTCAGTTCAAGCTCGTTGAGGAGATGAGCCTTACCTCGTATACTTATTTGATTTAAGAATTAGGGTTTCCAAGCTAGCAAATACAGGGAGTTGTGCCTGTCATCAATCTGTCTGATGTGAGATCTCATTTTAGAGCCTATGTTTTCCTAATTAAAGTTCTGTGTTTTTTTTGGTGGGTCTTGATATGGGTGGGTGGGGGGTGTTGTTGGAGAAGTCTCCATGTACATGTGATGGCCAGAACAGAATATAATGGTGTTGGGGTCCTATGTAGGTGCACCTTGAATCTGTTTTTAACAATTTAGTGCCAGTTTTCATCAATGGCCAACCGCTAGCTGGCATTGGATTACAGATGCGTAATCTGTGTCTTTTGATATGTGGGCTACCTCTTACTGTCCCTTTTGCCTGATATTTTGACTCTCTGGACTGCATTATCAGATCTCCTCCCACCTGGTAGGAGCACGAGGTTTGGGTACCACCAATTTTGGGGTTGGTGAAGTTGAACTTTGATGGGAGTAGTGTGGGTAATCATGGGCCTTCTTGTAATGGGGGAGTTTTGGAGACACTCTAGGGACAGTGATCCATTCATTCTTGGGTCCCATTGGGATTTTTCTTACTCCAATAGAGCTGAATTAAAGTTTGCTAATCTTTAGCCTTAATGAGTCTAAGATGAAGGGTTTCAGGGATTTGGTGGTGGAAGATGATCCTTGTACGGTGATATATTGGATTAAAAATGATGGAGGATGTTCTTGTTCCGTTCTTCATTTGATTTGTTTGACTAGGACCTTTGCAAGTTGTTTGTATACCTCATTCCATCGCTTGCAAAGGTTGGCCAATGATTCGGCCAGTTGGCGAGGTAAGGAGGTGTAGAATCTCCTTTTTTTCTGGTATTCATGATGGGTTTGTAATGGTGTATTTGCTGTTCCAGCTTCTTGTTTGGATTGGTCTTCTTTTTAGTATTTTTTTTTTCTCCATTTCTTAATACAAAAGTAATATCCATAAAAAAAAAATATGGTGCTTCTATTGTGAATATATTTGTTTATTTTTGTTCTCTTTTAGAGCAACTGAATTATTTCTGATAATTATTTTAATTATGCAGTACTCATCAGTTGAAGAAGCCATAGAGACTCGAAATGCTGTGTATAATTTACAATGGCCTTCCAATGGAGGACGGCTCCTGGTGGCTGAGTTTGTTGATCAACAGGAAGTGAAAATGCGGGTTGAGGCTCCTCCCCAGACTCCAATTTCACCTGTTAGTGTGAGCCCAACTGTATCCAAAGCCCCACCTCCTTCCCTGTCCCAAGCCAACTCCCGCCAGCAGTCCCATAAGCAGCAGCTCCCACCCCCACCTCCACTCCCACCACCACCACCACCGATATCTGATCCACCCACAGCAAGGGAAAGGGTTTCTCTTCCACCGCCGCCACCTCTCCCTGAGAAAGTGGAGCCACCTATAGTGACTCTGGACGATCTCTTTAGGAAGACAAAAGCAATCCCTCGGATCTATTACTTACCATTGTCTGAAGAGCAGGTTGCAGGAAAACTGGCGGCACGGCAAAATGCTAACCAGTAGGGAAATGCTACCTGCGGCAGGATGTTGGAATGTAAAATGGTATGGAACTTTTAATATTATGGATATTTGAAGGCATGCAGGATAGGCAAGAAATGATCCGAGACTGGTATTCTGCAGAAGTGTCGGAATTTCTGAATGATTTGGGTTTTCCGTATGGCTGTGCAGATTGCGGCTGAGATGTACGTGGATCTCAACTATTCGCTATGTTTTTGGCCCCATGAACTTGGTGGTGAGTGGAAGTAGTGTGTCCGTTGTTTGTTAGCCTCAAAACTGGACTTGCAATTAGTGAACTTAAATTTTTAAGAACTCCTTGTTACTTTGTGTAATGCTGATCTATGAGGATAAAAATTATATTTTTAATTCAAATGTTGGAATCGAAATGTCTTTTAACATTTGTTAAAGTTGGGCGGTCCCTTAAAGGGAGAAGAGAGAGAATACAGGGGAAATCCTCACTTAGAAAGACCTGGCTGGTATTTTTTTTTTGGGCTTTGGGAAGAGGATTGAGTTTTGTTAGGCCGATATCTTCCAGCGGTACTTGTAAAGGTTCCCTCAAGAAGATCGAAAATATAGTATCAATAACGTTCTCCTCATGGCACGTTTATGCACGAAACAATTTTTATCTCATTATCTTTGTCTTTTTGGGTTCCTTTTAAACAGAGGTTACATCCTCCTCCACATCTCCTGTGTTGTGAGACATTATGGGACCAATGACCTAGCTATGTGTGACCCCTTTCTTGGGCAATCTATTTCTAGTTGTAACATGTTTTCCACCACCGATATCTGAATTATTTTGAAAAAGTATCACCAAAAACCAATTCTCCCTTATAATAATTGGATTTTATAGAATTATTTCTTGGGCAATCTATTTCCACTTGTAATATGTTTTCCAAGAATCTCCCATTAATTATAATTAGTATAGAGAAATGACAAAGTTTAACAAAATTTATTTTAAGTAATGAATTTTAAATATTGGCTGCTAAAACCTAATTAAATTGTGACAATTTAAGGTAATTGTCCATAAATAATGATCGTTTTTTTTTAGAAAATAAAAAATAAAAGACTAAATTGTTCTCAGCCGTTATATTTGGGTTTTACCATATTAATTAATATAATATTGTGAGAATGTGAGTTTTATTTGTTTCAAGGACTCCCCACACATTATAGAGTATAGAAATATTTTTTATTCAAAGCTTATCTCACGTTTAATGCACGTGCAATAGGTTGTCCTTCTATCGTACATAGAAACAAAACCCTAGTTTCGTCCCTCTTCGCTTTGCAGATCCTTGGGCAGTCGTTGCAGCTTGTTAGGGTTTCCAAGCCGACTATCGGAAAATCTACTAACAGTAAGACAGCTCATAATCTCGATTTCTTTTTTATTTTTTTATTGGCAAATGTAAACTTCGATTTGTTTGCCCCATTGGAAAAGGCTAATGATCAAACTTTGATGCTCTTGTAAACCTTTTGATTGTTTTTGAAAAGTATTTGGCTGGTGGGCTTTTGGATTCTCTGTACCTGGCAACGATGGTGACGACGAAGAAATCGGTACCTGCCCGCTCATTCTTTTGGGATCCGTTAGGTTGATTTTACTGTTATGGTTTTTGTAATGGTTGCTTATTCAATTTTGTATTGCTATTGGGACTGATTCCGCAGAAGAGGACTCATGAGAGCATCAACAATAGACTCGCCCTCGTGATGAAGAGCGGGAAATACACGCTCGGATATAAAACAGTCCTTCGATCATTAAGGGGCTCGAAAGGTTGATTTCAACGATACTCTTCGTTTGCTCTGTTATATTTATTGTTCTTCCCAGAATGAGATTGTGAATGTTATCCTTTGTTGTTATAGATATTCGAGTTCTGATTTGTCGTGAAATGGCAGGAAAACTGATAATTATTTCGAACAATTGCCCACCATTGCGGAAGTCTGAGATCGAATACTATGCAATGCTCGCGAAGGTTGGAGTCCACCATTTCAATGGAAGTAAGTCTTTTATCACAATTCGCTGACATTCTGTATCTCTCGTCATCTTTGCTTGTGTTCTGTTCTCAATTTGAAACAATTTCTCTTACTGCGCTCCTTAGTCACTATAGCTTGTGTGTGCTTCCTGTTCTCATGGTCTATGTTAGTGATTTGGGTCATTTTTCTTATTTGATTAATGTGTTGAATCTCCGTTGTAAGTGATTATATAGTTGGCAGTTGAAACAAAGGTAATTGTGCCCAATTTGGTATCTGAATTTCCCTCCCTCTTTCCCCTTAATTTACTGTGTAAAATTGTTGAACAGAATTGCATTAGTAAATAATTGTTTAATTATTTAGAAGCAAAGGTAAGTCTTGTGTAATTATTTGATTAATTTATATTTTTTCCTTACTATTTAAATGTTTATTGTCATTACTAGAAAGTGTCTTGTCTGTATCCCACTTGTTTTAGTAAATTGACATTGTGGTTGGGTCTTGTTGGGAATCATGGCTTTAAGCATCAGCTGTATCAATACATATGGGCTGTTGAATGATCTCAAACCAGTGTTTGGTGTTTCCCCAAATTTTGCCTGTGCAGATGAAATTTTTTTGGCTTTGGTGGGTTTCAAAACGGAATCCACAGAATTCCGAGGGGTTATGAGACCTCCCCTGTTTTGACCAAAATAGAGCAGCATGCTACTCTATACTGGTCGAAACAGTGTTGAAACCGATGGCACTTACTCGTGCCGTCGACTTTTTAGCAATTCTGCATGTGTTGTGCTGATTCTCTGCCAGGGGAGGAGGGGTGAGGAAACAAAGAAATGGATGAGAGGGGTGTGGGAGGAGTGTATCTTGATTGTGCTCCCCCATCTTTACCACTTAATCTAGCAGTTAGAGCCTGGAAACCCCTTTATTGGGTTCCATTCGCAATGTAGAGGCAGCTCTTCAAAATTTGTGAGCTAATCCTTCTTTAGAACAGCTTTAGCATGGATTTGAGTTGAGGCTGAAGTTCTGAATCCCCAAACATGATTTCCATCCATTTTCTAGAAAAAGATGATTTAAGATATTTCTCATGACGAGGCATTAGCGGAGATTTTGTATTTGCATATAATATTTTCATTGTAGCTTTTACATATATCTTGAGAAGATACAGATAAGAAAAATGAAGAATCATGATGTTGAATGTAAGATGGTGTATGTAGAAATTCTTGATTCAACTGGTATATTTGGTATGGGCTGCAAAGTAGAGTCCATGTGGGGTTTAGAGTCTTATGATAATGTTATTGTAATAAAATATATACGCAGAAGAAAAGATTGACTAATTAAATGAAACTAGTTGTAGAAAGTAATTATGCATTTTTTGTTGGTATTAGAAGCGACCACCAGTCTCTTCTATGGTGTGGTGCTACCTCCAATGCAAATGTTTTCCCATTCTTGCATTTATTAATTTTTACACTCTTTAAAATGTTCTATCCATAACAGT
Source organism: Buxus sempervirens (assembly GCA_947561395.2). Classification (NCBI taxonomy): domain Eukaryota; kingdom Viridiplantae; phylum Streptophyta; class Magnoliopsida; order Buxales; family Buxaceae; genus Buxus; species Buxus sempervirens. The sequence continues at coordinate 32,131,302 of OX387190.1, forward strand.
ATTTTAGCAACTCCTGGCATAAATTATCGTTCTGTGATATTAGTTCCTTCATACGATCAATTCTGCTAATGATTGCTGTTATTATCAAATGACTTTAGCTTGAAGTTATATTTTACCCAGAAAGGATCTGCTTTCAACAAATCCAGGAGGCTAAGCATTACCTTCCTAGTTCCACGGCTTTCGTTGTTCCTTTGATAACACATTTTAAAAAGGAAAATATATTTTTCATTGTATTCATTATTGTCAAGTCATAGAAATTGTTAGGGCCTGTTTGACATTGCTTCTTTGGGCCTTGGAAATGAATCTTGGGCATAGAAGCACTTCAACCGCATCCATTAAGCTTTTGTAAACACTTACAAAACACAATTAACGATGAAGCTTTTCACAAAGATGCTGATTCCATTGAAGCTTTCAATTAACTGCATTCCCACATTGCTTCTATGGAATCAATTTTGTCATTCAAATGGAATTTTTTTTCCAGGTTATTCTGTCTTTGTATTATATGACCTATTTTCTTTTTCTTATCTTTTGGAACTAAGGTTACTTAAATAGGTATGTGTTCAATGCTTTCTATTTATATGGAATGGGTTTTGCAAAGCACTTGCAGGAATCCATTCCAAAGGAACTGCTGCTTGCTTATTAAGGAGCAATGACAAACACAATATAGCAAAACAATCTTTTCTCGTCGTACCGTTGTTGATTGAAGTGATTTTGATCCACAATTTCTCATGTTGCCGAATGGTCATTTATGGACAAGAAATGCCACCTTTAGACTTCTATATTCTCTTTTCCTCCTTGAGCAATAGTCGGATATTCCGGAAGAAAGTAATATTTTCTGTGATTTTTCTTTGTTTTCCAGACAATGTTGACTTGGGGACTGCATGTGGCAAGTATTTCCGTGTGTCATGCCTCAGCATTGTTGATCCAGGTGTGATAATATTTTGGTGAAGTCTACAACAGTGAAAGACTCTTCATTCCTATAATTTGAACAACTTATCGCAGTGTCATGTTTTTTTCTGCAGGTGATTCTGATATCGTGAAAATGCTGCCTGGTGACCATTAAGTGGGAGGTTCTGCCCCTATCGATTTGTTTTCAGAAATTAGGAGCGTGATAGTTTCTACTGAAGCGTGGTCATTTTTAGTTTTAACTTTATATGAAGTTTGGTTTCAGTTTAATGAGCTAACCGGTAGCTCAAAACATCAAAATTTTGATAATTGTTTAGGTAAAATTTAATTTATGACGGATCAGTTTTTTCTTGAAGGTTGAACAATTGCTATATGCTCGTCTATAACACTGTCCAAGTGATTTTACCGAAGTTTTAATTGATTTGGGATGGGAGGTGGGATTGTGTGGAGTAATTGGCTATTGTGTTTCATAACCGTCTTGTGAAAGCTTATTTGGATAGGCCGTCTAGGTGACATCACAAGTATTGCACCCAAAAGGATTTCTTATATTTGCATAAAGAGCTTATCCAGAACTGAAGTTTTTCTTGTACGAAGTTATCAGGCTTTGTCATTAAAATATGAGGGAGAGGGGCTGATAAAAAAAATATTATTGGGACCTGTTAATTCAAAGGATCTTTTATTGAATGGATGGTTTGAATTGGCTGGGTTATTATCCACTAAGCAAGAATGATCCTATTGTAACAGTAAATGGAAGCTATTGTGATAGCAGAGAACTTTTCTCAAGGTTTTTCTTGTCAATTTTGATGTCTTTTTTTTTTTTTTTCTTTTTTCGTATCAATTTTGATTTATCAAACTTTCATTGTTACGTTGTTCCATTTTGTTGAAAAATTGTTTAGCAATAAGAAAACTAATAGATACAAAATTTTAAAAGATTATATATATATATATCTACCTTTTGATTCAGCTTCGGATTTTTTTTTTTTGGTGAAAAAAAAAAAGCCAAAACTAGCAAAATTTTACTGGCACCACGAATGTTACCATTTTGTACGCATAATCATTGCAGAAAGATTTGCAATCCAACTATCGCCATTCTTAGGTAATACCATTGTTGGAAAAAACTCCAAATCTTAAAGGAAATTTCGTTTTTTTTTCAAATAACGACACATTTCGATAAGAAAAAATCGCTCAATTGCATCGCTGGCGACTTTTTGCAGCGTGTTGAGCAAAATGGGTTGAAACGGGTAAAACAAGTGATAAAGAGAAAAAAAATTGATTTTTTTAATTTTCATTACCGATTTTTAGCGACGTACCGGTAAAATTTTGACAAAATCAAAAAAATCAATTTTTTTTCCAGTTTTTTGCCTTTTTTATTTTTCCAGCGTACCGATTTTTTGATTTTTTCAGGGATCGACACCGAAACTCAAAACCTTGCTAGCAATAACGTAGTGGTTTTACTAACGTTCAATGTGGGGACCACATTCCCATTTTATTGGAAGTTCATACTGCCAATACCGTTTTAACAAAAAGAAAATGGTTTCATAAATAACACAACCGAAGCGTTTTACAGTCTACGAAGGATGTAAGTGCACCACATAATCTAATCTGAGATAATTACAACAAAAGGGCTCCTTAGGGTTCAAATGTTAAAATTGCCGTCCAGTTTTCATGAAAAAAAAAATATTGTTGGCAAAGATAGTTCTGATATCTGGATTTAAATTGGCCTGGTGAGATTATAAAAGGAATTTCATAACTAAAAAAAACGAGGAAAATGATATTTAAAAAACTTTTTTTGAAGAGGGACAGGGGAGAGAAGAGGCACATGGCAGCAGTTGCAGTACCTCATTCAGTCAGAATCAGAGTCCAAATTCACAGAGGACCTCACTGTCCTGTGTCCACCATTACCATCGTTGTCTTCATCTTCGTTTTTCTTTTCACTAATTATTCCTGAAGATAAATGTTTTGAGATATCAATAGAAGCATTAAAAGTACATATACATTGACATTGATGAAAAAAATTTACCCTTCTTTATGAGTAGGTTCTCAAGTGTTGTTGTCGCAAAATCATCTTTGCCTCCCAAATCTTGAAAACCAATCAGCCTTTCAACTGCAACTCCTTTCCTGAAACATTATATTTGGGATCTTTAAATTTATAAAATGGCTGGGAAATACACTATGATCATCTTTAATGCATCAGATGAAGATTATGTATTTGCATCACAGCATTTAATGGCATATCACACACTCTTTGAACTTCGATGCATTTATCAGATCCATCCACCGTAGGTTTGACAAGCTCTGTCTAATTGACAGCAGGTTAAGGAAAAGTACCCAGACTGTTCTTAAACATTATGGCATGTATTCACAATTTGCAAGCAAAAAACTAAAATATACTCAGATGGCTGAGGATTTTGGAATTCTCCTTCGTTCTTCTAACAGTAAAAAGCCTCTAGTAGCAAGTGCCGAGTTAAAAGCTCATTCAAAAGACCAAGAACCATCGCATTAAAGACAAGCTTCACTAGTCAATCGCAAAACACTCTGATTGGTTCTTATGTACATGTATTGCGTACAAGAGACTTATTTTTTGTCTTGAAAAGTCAGGCACAAGATGATCCATAGATTTGTTGACCTTCTTCAGATCATAACCTATCTCTCCTGCTCATTGAATCCAAAGTTTAGAAAATAGAGAAAGATTAACTTGTGACAATTAACTCCTAGGTCAAATACGTTTTATTTTTATTTTTTTGTGTGAAGTAGCTCCTCGGAACCCAGCATATGAATACACATAATTTGCTTATTAACATTTTCAACATTGTCCTACGCCAATCTTAGTTTCCTTCATGATCCAATTTATTGAAATGCCTAGAGGCGAAGTTTAAGTAACTGAGATGGCTTACCTGAACAATATGACACAAGGCAAAGTTTTGATTCCAAGTTTGGCAATGAAGAAGGGTGCATTCTGCATTTTTCAATGAGTTAGCTCTATTACTTCTAACTTGATTTTCCTTTCTTGTACCCAAAGATAAAAGGAAACAAATTTTAAAGGTTTCAAAAGCAGCAAAGAAATTTGCTCAACCAGATTGAGAACTTGTCTTCAGGGTAATAACAGAAGAAATGAAGTCAACTAACCTCAGCATCCAACTTGACAAACTTGGTATCAATATGCCTTGGAGCAAGGGACTTCAAATGCTTATCCATTATCCTACAAATAGCCATTAATGTGACACCATAATATTGCAGTTGGATTTTGTGTTTATGAGAGTGCATTTGATTACATGCTGTAATTGAGGTGCATTACTTACTTGCATCGGTAGAACTCGTGGTGGTAGAAGTGGCAAATCACTTTCTCCGTCCCAGTAACTTCACCCAAGAAATCCCCTTCAGTTATTTCCCGGTATTCTCCATGACCATGCTTCTTCAGGGTTTCTCGCTTCTCAACTTCTTTCTGTTCAAATAAATTTTTGAATAAATAGTCTAGACCATTTTAGATGCCTTGATAATTACAAATATAAAACTCCGAGGGGAACATACAGAAGAATTGACTTCCTGACCTTGAGGGCAGCAATCCTGTCTGCATGCAATTTTTCTAGCTCTGGATCCTGAATTTGAAAAACACAGACTATATACATGAATTACAAAGAGATAAATTTACAGACCGCAAAATGGATCATCCAACTTACATCCATCAACTCGTCAAGATCAACTTCTTCATTGGTTAAAGCAGATGCTTCAGCCTTTTCTTGGGCTAGCAGCTCCTGTAACATCCACAAACAGTCACAAGATATCCTCTAACCATGTGAAACAACATTATTTCATTCTTTTTTTGCAGAATTATTTATTAGTGTTACAGAAAAAGAACAGAATTATTTATTAATGTTACAGAAACAAAATTTATCAATACAAAAAGGAAAACAATGATACAGGAAAATAATTCACATAGAAAATACAACTAGAATCAGTAGAATCCAAAAGACAAAAGTTTAAAATTAAGATGAAAGGTGTCCCAAACATCACAACATTGTTTATAACTGCTCTTCTAGCTACAGAATTCACCTGAAAAGAATAAGATATTTACCTAGGGAGATAAATCATGAACTTCCATTCAAGGATATCTAGTTCACTCTCTGGATCTCTTCAATCCAAAAACAAGGATAATTATGTTGAAGAACTATAAATAAACAAAAATGATAGTGCATGTCAATCTAAAAGAAAATGACCAGATACGAGAGACAAATCAATGAGGCAGAATAAATAGTTAGCCAATTTAGCCGCCTCAAAACACAACGTTAAAAAAATGGGAAGAAATGACTTTAATTTATTTCTCTGTTGATCTATTATTCTAATGTGGTTTTGAACATAATTTATCTAGAAAGTATTTGCATGAGAAGGAGCTAGTGTGTTCCAGAGATCACTGGACCAGATCTAGAATCTTGTAACAAAACATAGACGCCTTTAAATTCTTGGACAACAAGTCACTCCATCTTAAGGAACCCCACAGAGAAAATAAATTTTTTATTCACCATACTTGTTATAGTTAGGTTCATATAAGCACTTAAGATTTGGAAGGCGTTTCCAGTCTTTAAAGAGTAACAGAAATATGTTTCTCAGGTACTAAAAGAAAAGAGATTTTTTCAGGAAACTCTTGGCAACTTCCAGAAACAGCAACATCTTCCAAATCTCTTCAGAAGGTTGTGTAACTGCTGATTTCTCACTCAAGCAAAGGAGAAATGTGGGACTGTATGCTGTACTTTGGAGAAAAAAAAATGACAGCGTTAAAGATTGCATAAAAAGTAACTCCAATGTACCTTTGACTATAAAAACAGAAATGAAAAATGGAGCTTTCTACTGGGTTGAGACTAGTTGTTCCTGCAAGTCTTCAGAATCACAGGAACCTGTAAGACTGCATGCTCAGATTTGAAAAACTTAAAAGATCCCTTTTAGGATTACATAAAAGGAAAGTTTCAAAAAAAAAAAAAAAAGGAAAGTTTCAATGAATCTTAATTATAAAACAAAAATAAAGGACTAAAGTTGAACTTTATATTATGGTAGTAATAGTTAATTAAAGGCATAATTTCCGAATTAAAGAAAGAAAAGGGGAAAAAAAAGACAAAAAAGAGGCAAAACAGAAACTGCATAATAGGGTAACAATAGTTATTAAGGGTGTGATTTCAGAAGTGATGAAAGAAAGAAGGAAAAAGTTGTAATTCCTCATCCGTGGCTCTCCTCAGCTCACAAACATTTAATAAGACTTTTATTTGTCATTTCGCTGGCCAAATAGGCTAATAGCCCATCAACGCTTCCCTAAATTCCCTTGTTTTTCCATCACAATTAAGAGTTACAACAAGGTTTCCATCCTCATTGATTTTTGAAACTTATAGGCATACCAAATGCTTTATCCACTAACACTCAAACCATAAAATCTTCCTGATCTAACTTGCTATAGCAGTTATGTGCAAAGAATTAATTGGAAAAAAAAATTTGGACCTGAATTTATGATAGAACCATGATAATTTAGGATTAGAAATCCTCTAGATAAGATTTGCTTCGGCCAATGAAAAGATCAAATTTGGCTAAAAGTTCATAATTGGTCTAATCATGTCAAACATCCAAGTTAACACTTTTGTTCCCAAGTAGCAGACACTGATCTCAATTGCAAAAGGCATTAACAAGCTCCCTGATTGGCATTCTTAATATATCATTCATAATGCCTACACCGTAATAGTGTAACTAATCAAATTGAATTGGACCGTCAATTCCTTTTTGAATTTATCTTTTTTGTGCGTGTGTGAATCAACTTCCTTCCATGCATGTACTTTTGGTCTTTTTGAACTTCCAATATGTACCTTCTCACACCTTCTAAAAATCACAACCCTAGTGCTGAACTTAATATGACAATGCCATCTTAACCTACTTGCCTAACTAATCTATCATTTGGACAACTACAAGCTCTTAAATATGGTCAGTCATTGCCTTATCTTTCCTAGACATAGCATACATCCATCTCAACAACTTTTCAGCAGTAATAATCACTGTATGAACATGTTATTTTTTCCCCAACATCCTGCCCCGCGCATCATAGCCAGGCAAATGATTGCCTTATAAATTTATCTGTCAACTTGAGTGGAAGATGTTGGTCTCAAAACACTTTATAAACACCCCAATTTAACTCTAATTCTTTGTGCAACATCCTTGTTGATATCAACATTTTTTTCTTTTACTGATCCAAGATAGTAAAAATGTCAAAATTTTTGAAATCATCTGGTCCTCAAAATTTTCCATTGCATTATCCCTTATATTGTTTTAATGATGTTACACTCCACATACTCAATCTTAGCTCAATTTATTTCCTGACTCTATAATATAGAAAACTATTTCTAAGTCCCACAAGTTTATTTTGTTTATTTCTGTTTTACACTTTCCATTTATTTTCTTCTGGATTCTGCTTATTTTTCATTTACTTTCTTCAAAATTCTACTTACGATTAGTATCACTTAACGAACCTGAAGGAATGACAGAAGTCCAAAAGAGACTAGAAGATTGCAATTAACAGACAAGATTGTTACCCAAAAATATTTCAGTCCCTACTTAGAAAATTTCGGATACCGATGACGCAACGAGCAATACGACAGTCATAAGCAGCAAAGGATGTATAGAATTACGAAAAGAAGAAGAAGAATAGGAAGCAGAAAAACCTAGAGCAAGTGAATGGGAAACGCACGGATCTAATGGGTAAACAACAAATGGGGTCTCATCACGGATTCATTGAACAAAAACAAAAAACAAAAAAGAACGGAAAGGAAAGTAAAGGGAAGAGAAAAATAAATAATATACAAAAGTTTGTATCGAAAGAAAGCGAAGAAAACCCGGGGTATAATGAGATTACCTTCTGATAGTCACGAGCTGCTGCTGCAATTACATTTCCGAACGCTAAATCTGAAAGTTTCGATCGAACTGCATCGGGATCCATCTCTCTCTTCTCTCGCCTCCGTGCCTTTCTCCCGCTTTTTATTTTTTCCTTTTCTGGTGCGAGATCAGAGTTTGTATGTGTGTGACAGTGTGAGAAATGAAAGCCGGATGCGTAGAATAGATCGCTGGGCAGCAGAAAGGCAAAAAGGAACGTGCCGTACACTGTAGGGGTGTAAACGGGTCGGATTCGGGCACGATCCACAGAGAGCCGAATCCGATTAAGTTATTGAATATCCAAATCCTATTAAATATCCGACTAATTCTTTATACTTGGTACTAAATCCCAATCCGAATATAGTTATAAAATCTGTATCCGAATCCAATTATCTGATTAAATTTTTGAATTTGAAAATCCAATTAAATAGGCTTTGTTTACATAAATATATTGAATAATACTTCAAATAATCTTAAAATCTGTATGATAGGTTCATCTTTAAGATAATATATATATATATATATATTAATTTCAAAGAAAAATATTAAAATTACTTAAGCATCCTTAAAAATCTAAAAAAATTACAAATATATATATATATAATTTAATCAGACTCGAATCGAGTGGATATGACCCTGATTATAAACGGATCCGAATTTTAGATTTGAATCCAACCCAACAGATATTTAAACAGTAAAAATCCGATTAAATCAGATTATTTAATCGGAAACGGACGGTAAACGGGTCATGATCCGACCCATTTACAGCCCTAGGCTGTACAAAATGGCTGCAATTTTCCTAACGGTGGATTATTGGGAAAGTTTAAGCCCCGTTTGCGTACATTTAGAGCTTGTAATGTAATGAGTTCTGAGGGCTTAGAAGGGATTAAGGGAAAAAGAATGATTTGGTTAGGGTCCGTTCCGTTGTTATTTTGGTAATTCAGTATCAAGTTAATAACATGTTCACAAAAAAGCATAAATTTTAAGAAGTTTGCAAGGCTTCGAAAACAACCTTGAATGACTACTAGATTAAACAAACTCAATCTTAAGAGGTGAGAATTGAAAATTCAAAATTGACATTTTTGGAACTCAGGGTATCCATGCAAACTTGCGTGTACCGACTAATCCACGAGGCTTGTGTAGTCCCACACAAACAAGGTAATTACTAGACCAAAGGATCCGGGTCGTCCCATGGAGTTGAAACTATGAGAGTTTGAACTTGAAACCTTGGAAGGAGCATACCTCCAAGCCCCAAGCATTGACCACCAAGCTAACCATTTGGGATTAAGCATTGTATATTATTATTGTGTACAAGTGTTTTCTATAATTGAAAGATGATTTTTGCGCAACATTCTCTCTCAACAAACCTCACCATTAGAAAGCCATAAATGTAGAGCAAATGGCCAAAACATGAAAATGCAAAAAATGTTAAATCATACTACACATTGCTCCAAATTTGATTTTTGCAAAATTTTTATACTAACACCATTCCAAAAATTTAACTTCAGATTCTTCAATAAATTACAATTTTTCTTCTTTTCGAAATTTTTAATTCCAATTAAGAAACCATAACTTGGTTTCAATCCCTAACAAAAAGTTGAACTTTATACTACACCCCCACTATAAAGCTATTGGGATTTCAGCATTGCATCTATATCACAATCTATTGGGGCTCGTTGTAGCATCTTTAGTCATTCTCATTGGCAATATTCATGATGAAGTCAGTTCTCTGCGTCACATGAAACCTGTTTAATTTTTTCATAATTCCTTTTAGCCTTAAAAATTATAAGTCGCCGGAATATCTGCCGGAGGTCTGGAACTCAAGCAGATCTCCACCTAAGCATTCTTGCCATGAAAGTGATTACAGGTTTTACTTGTCCAGGGTTAAATGCCAGTTCTGTTCCCTTGCTTCAAGATACGTTCTGGGATTTCTGCTGTTTTTAGGGGAGGCGAACGCAAATTTTGCATTAGACCAGTTTTCTTGTGTTTGGCTGGGTCTTACCCCGCTGTGATTTTGAGAGTGATGCCTCGGGGCATACCCATGTAAAACTTGTATCAGACTAATTTTTATGATATAAAATTCTCATCTTCATACCAAAATTGTTATGCTATAAAATTCTCATCTTCATACCAAAAAAAAAAAAAAGTTTTTGGGACGGAATAAACGGGTTTCTTCTTCTGTCTGGACATTACTCATTAATTTTTTAAATTTAATACAATATTTTTAAGTTTTGCATTTTACCTTTTTTTTTATTTTTAAATTTAATAATTTAACTAATATCTGTACGGCAATTGTGACGGGGAGATTAACCATGTAATGGGCTTTATGGTCATTTTATCGAAGATGGTATTCATAGGAGGACTTTTAAGCAATTTTGTCTCGTAGTTAACTAAGCTTTTGCAAGTGATTAGCATTATTTTTACCAAAATGAAAAAGTGATTAGCATTATATTTCAAAAACATATATGCATTTGCTCTAGTGCTAAAAGCTGGTAATACGGTGGTACCATTAATTGGAATTTTGTTTGGGGTGTGGGTCCCTCCATTGAAATGCAATAGTGCATTTCATGAATGATACCATGCATGGAACGCACTGGATGAGTCTGGATAAGTAGTGGATGGAAGAAAACCTATTGAATCTTGATGTCTAGGAAAAAGTGATTTATTGCGATCATCTTTCAATAAGAACTCAAATATTTATAGTAAAGGAAGGGCAAATTCGTCAAGGAACATTCAAAGTTTAACATCCTATGTACATAATTGAGGTAAGTGTACTTTTGACAACATATGTACATTGAAAGTTTAACAACATATGTATATTGCAGTTTTCAGAAAATATCAGGGAGGTAACGGTAATTTTCTCTTAAGTTAATTAATCATGCTTATACTTTGTTAACGTGACATGCATGTTTTGATTTATTAATTATTAATATTAATATTAATATTTTCGCTTTCAGGTTATTATAGTATCGTAAAATAAATTGATTCTGAATATCTGAAGCCACTCACCACCCTCCCTCGACGTCATGGTTTCTTAGCTGTCTCTGAAAATTCCATTTCCTTCGTTATCCACTTTTATTGGATCCATTTCTGAGATCCTCCAGATTCCAGAACCTCCTCATCCTTCTCTCTCTCTGTTATTATATACAGGTAATATGTATCCACGACCCATCTGATTTTCTGAATCCATAATAGGAATCATGGCTTGGTGGTCAAGCTCATCGTCAAACCCCAAGCAACCCAGAATCCACCATGTGGAACGGGGTCTGAAGAACCTTACAACTACCTCCGCCGGAGACCCACCTCCGCGCCTGAGCCACCGCCCGTGCATCATCAACCCCGACTCATTAGTCTCACCATTGCCTCCTCCAGCTTCATCTTCTTCAATCGGTGATGCCCAAAGTAATTCAAGCTATGGGGTTGATGAGAAGGAAGAAGAAGAAGAAGAAGAGGATGGCCATAATCGTGAAAGGGAATTTCCTCCACCGCTACCCCTGCTGGCGAGGACAGAGAATCTGCCTTCACGGATGCCATGGATACTGAAGAGGACGCATGCGACTGATGGCCGGTTAATCATCCAAGAGGTGAAAGTGGAGCGTCACGAGTTCCTCCGGGCCCACAGGGCCGACGGTTGTCTGACCTTGCAGCTCATGGAGATGAACAGTCGCTCATCTCCACTGCTTGCTGAGTTGAAGGCGGAGAGTGCGGAGACAGGAGAAAAGGAGGAGAATGATGGCACCAACAGCTCACCGTAGCTTTATTTGAAATTGAAGAAAGACTTCCTGCTGTTCCTGATTTTGTTTTGTATTACAGATTCTCGAAGCTTTTTTTCTCTTTTGAATGCCCTGCCCAAAAGAAGAAACACAGCGCAAAGCGTAGAAGATTGGGTCCGACTTGCATACCCACACTAGTAAGTAGGGATGCTGACCGGCCCAGCCCGGCACAGCACGAGCATCATGGCGGGCCGTGCCATGCCTAGCCCGTCACCTAAAACCTAGGCATGACCCAGTCCGTGGCACGGCTAGGGCTGGGCCGTGCCATGTCTATCAAGCCGGTGGGCCGCCCACGGGCCTGAGGTAGTTTTCTGCACCCAAAAAAAAAAAATAGAGAAAATAGTAAAAAAAAGTTTCTTGCCTCTTGAATCGTGCCGGGACGAAGAGTTGCAAAGGTGTTACTTGCGTCTATTACTGCTTGACTGTTCAAGCAATAATCGACACAAATAACACTTTTGCAACTCTTATGTAGACGTGAAGAGGTAGAAATTAAGAAAAAAAAATTGATAACTTTGTAAGAGCCTTATTCAATAATTTGCTAACGGTCGAGCTCAATGAGCACTGTGACTCTGTCAACCATTAGCAAAATCATTGAACATGACTTTAAGAAGAAAATGAAGAAAGCAAAAAAAAAAAAATTTATAATTTTCTTCGAGTCCTATTAAGAGATTTGCCAATGGTCGGCCTAGGGACGCATCATGTGAGCACTCTGCCGAGTTTGTCGACCATTGGCCAAATCTCTACATATGACCCTAAGAGAAGAGAAGAGATGAAAAGAGGTGTAGTTTGGAGTAGGAAGGGTTAGCCCTATTGGGGGGGGGGGGGGGGGGGGGGGGGGGGGGGGGGGGGGGGGGGGGGGGGGGGTGCAGCGGCTGGCAGGCATGCTGGGCGTGGCTAGCGGCCGTACCTTGACGAGCCATGGGCCCAGGCACCAGGGAAAAAAAGGCCCACTAGGCGCCACGGTTCGGGCACACTTAAAGCGTTCCGGGGCATGCCGTGCTTGTGCTGGCTGGGCCCAATAAGCAACCCTACTAGTAAGTAGTAACCTCACTTTCAAAAATTCGGTTTTCTACAAGTAGGAGGCTGTTTGGTCACCTTTTTAAAAACATTTTTCTATTTTTGAAAAAAAAAACCCCAAAATATCGTTTGGTAATCACAATTTTCAAATTGTTTTAGAAAAATTAATCCAAAAATAAGCCGTGTTTTTTAGAAGCTGATCAAAATTTCAGCTTTTAAAAACAAAGAATCATTATCTATATTTTTTATGGTATTCTTGTAAATTTTAATTGGATTAATCAAATCACTTATGTCTTCACTTACTAGCTACTACTATAACCATTAGGGATGACAACGGCAAATCGAACCGAACCAAACCTATTAGGGTCGGTCTTCGGTCTCCAATAATTATTTTTGGTTCTTAATTGAAAAAACCGATATGGTTTCGGTTTGGTTAGGGTTTTAAGGTGAAACCAAACCGAAACCGAACCGATTAGATATAATATGCATAAGATTTGAGTTGCATAACTGCACAACCCTTTAGCCGATTAGCCCATTAGGAATTTATTAAAGATGTTGGTGATGGAATAGAATGAGGTATTGGAGAAAAGGAGGCTAACAAGCTTTGATACAACTTTTCATTAATTAGCACATCCTTGTGTAGACATGGCAAAATAATAAAAGTTTAATCTATCTAAACTTCCAAAAAAGGTGATACAGTTCTGTTACGATTTCAAGAATATGAAAGTTAAACGATTTAGTTTTAAAATTAGTAAAGTTTTTATTATAAACTTGTTGGTTCGGTTTTGGTTCTTTGCAAAACTAAACCATTGCCATCCTTAATAACCACTGGTACCACTGCCACCATCATGACTACCACCTCCACCTTTACCGCCACCAATACCTCCTCTATCACCACCACCATCATCGTTGTCACCGCGGCCCCTCTATCTACCACTACCACCTTCTTCATTACCACATCCGCTTCTACTACAACCATCATCATCACCACCATCACCACCTTCACCACAACTACAACCACCACTGCCACTACGATTACCACTAACATCATTACTTCTACAATGATCACACCACTATACTCATTATAAATATTATAAATATTGTCACTACCACTATTATTAATATCAATTACTACAATGATCATATATTGCTAAAACCACTATTATATATAATTATAAATTATTTTTAAATCATGGTTGTTAAACTCTACTAAACACGTTTTATTGAATTTTAAAATTATGATTGATTTTAACTAAATGTTGTCAAATGGGTTTTTTCTTTCACTTGTTTCTAAAAAAACAAAAATAATTTGCAAAGGGTTTTAGTTTTCAAATTGTTTTTATAAAAAAGCATCCTAGATTTCTTCACCTCCTTGTTTTTATTTCTTAAACCAAATTGGGCACCGAGTGGTACCGATTTCTTAAACCAGGTCTCTTCCACGTTCATTCACTCCAAAACGAGTCTTAAGCTCCTTAGCCGAAACCAGACAAAAGGGAAAAACAAAGAAGAATAAAAAAAAATCTAATAATAATTCTTAATTCTTAAAATATTATTAAAAGTCGCAGTTCGCTGTCTCAAAGACCACCAGCATCGTAAAAAAAATCTAATAATAATTCTTAATTCTTAAAATATTATTAAAAATCGCAGTTCGTCGTCTCAAAGACCACCTGTATCGCATACACGAGCTTAGCTGTTATCTAAGAGGCAAAAGCTTAGAGATGAGCCTCTCGGTTTAATCAGAGCCATGAATGCGACGTCGGATCTACGATCCATCTATGTTACCACGTGTACATACATTACAATTTTAAATTTAATTATAAATAAATAGGCATGCGCGTAGGAAATTCGAGAAATGGGGAAGCTGGTTTGGGTCACGACACAACTGGAGATAACTTTCTGACGTTTACGCTACGGAGCAAAAGGAGACGATTCGTCCGAGAACCCTAGTTAGGCTTCCGGCTGTTCCTGTTGACAATCTTACGCTATAGTTTCAGCCGATCATCTCGTCAGATCAAAGTTCGAGGTAATGTTGAAGCATCAACCTCAATTTTCGGTTTTGTTTCTGCGCAAATTGTTGGGCTCCCGAGCAGATTCACGTCGCCTGGAGTGATATTCGTGAATTGGGCTTTCGTCTTCCTTGTTTTATTATTTTTCGCCTAAAATTATGTTTGGTAGCGCCAGAAGTATATGATTTTGAAATCTGTCTTGATTCGCTGTTAAATTTGATCGCACTGAGTAGGGTTCCTTTTTCCTTTTTCTAAAAAATGATTTGGCACGATATTCAGTGTTTTAATACCTGAGAAATGCTTGATTTATTAGGGTTTAGTGTGGTTGTGTTGTCAGCTTCTTTTTTTTTCTCCTTAGATCTCCATTGATTATATTTTAGTGATCATTACCGATTTGGTCGAAGTATGTTGGGTTCATTTTCTCTTTCTGCCTTTCTTAGAGTGCATTGACCTTTTTTGTACCGTATTCTTATCTTTGAGTGGAAAATTGCTAGGGTTATTTGTGCTTGAAAGCTTGCATTGAACCTTTTTGTACTGTATTTCTGATTCTGTGCAAAAAATTGATATCGTCAAATATCTGTAGAGTTACGTTGTATGTATTGCGTCTAATCCTGGAGTTTATGCTAATGCGAATTTTTTGATAATTATATTTCCTTTTCTCTTTCTGACTTTAGTTTTTGCGTTGTTAAATTGAAGTATAATGGCGTTTATTTTACAAGCCAGGAACTAGATGGTGGGCTCTTGTTGAAAGGCTTGGCAATTAAACTGGGTCTGTAGTGATCGACATTTATATTTTGATGGGTTCTCTTTTGAGCTTGGCTGGTGACAAGAGAACTAGGGAGTACAATGAAGTTGTACAGACGGAAATCTGCAAGAGACGAAGGATGTCAGGGAGCTTTGGTGAAGATTGTCCTAGACTGATTCCCAGTCTCCCGGACGAGATATCAATTCAGATACTCGCTAGACTTCCGAGAATCTGCTACTTGAATGTTAAATCGGTCTCTAGAAGCTGGAACGCTGCTGTCACAAGTCCTGAACTTTTCAAGTTGAGATCAGCACTTGGAACAACGGAAGAATGGTTGTACATATTGACTAAGCTTGAAGATGATAAACTGTTATGGCATACTCTGGATCCTCGATCTGGAAGGTGGCAAAGATTGCCACCAATGCCCAATATTGCTTATGAAGAGGAATGTAGAAAGGGCTTATCTGGGTTTCGAATGTGGAATGTAGTGGGTTCAAGTATCAAGATTGCGGATGTCATAAGGGGATGGCTTGGGCGGAGGGATGCATTGGATCAAATGCCATTCTGTGGCTGTGCTATTGGGGCTGTTGATGGCTGCCTATATGTGCTTGGTGGGTTTTCCAGAGCTTCAGCCATGAGATGTGTCTGGAGATATGATCCAGTTCTGAATGCTTGGAGTGAAGTGACATCCATGTCCATAGGGAGGGCTTATTGTAAGACTGGCATCTTAGACAACAAACTTTATGTTGTTGGAGGTGTTACTAGGGGTCGAGGTGGATTGACTCCTCTTCAGTCTGCTGAAGTATATGATCCCTGTACGGACATATGGACGCAAGTACCAAGCATGCCGTTCTCAAGAGCTCAAGTGTTACCTACTGCATTTTTGGCTGACATGCTAAAGCCTATTGCCACTGGAATGACTTCGTATAGGGGAAGATTATGTGTGCCTCAGAGTTTATATTCTTGGCCCTTTTTTGTTGATGTTGGAGGAGAGATTTACGATCCCAAAACAAATTCATGGGTTGAAATGCCAACTGGCATGGGAGAAGGTTGGCCTGCAAGGCAGGCAGGAACTAAATTAAGTGTTGTCGTAGATGGGGAATTATATGCACTGGATCCTTCTAGTTCTCTTGATAGTGGTAAGATCAAGATATATGATCACCAAGAGGATACATGGAAAGTTGTTACTGGGAAGGTTCCCATTCGTGATTTCACTGATTCAGAGTCTCCATACCTGCTTGCTGGTTTTCTTGGGAAGCTACATGTCATCACAAAAGATGCCAATCATGATATCATGGTTTTGCAGGCTGTCCCGCATAATCATTTAGGTCCTTTTCCATCAACTTCTCCTCCCCCAATTGACTCATTGCATGAAAATACTGACTCATTGGAAGAATCAGAAGCAGATATTTGGAAGGTCATTGCCTCTAGGAATTTTGGGTCTGCAGAATTGGTTAGCTGTCAGGTCCTTGATATCTAATACTACAGCAGTAATTGGGTGCATATTGCTGAAGTATATGCTTCACGAATTGGTTGTAATGATAGGTCATTATAGGTTTCTGTAATCTTTTACTGACCAGAGATTCTGATTTGCCTGGGTGTTATAGTATTTGGGACAGTTTGAGAATACCTATTCCTTTTGGCACCGGGGAGATCATTTGTAAATCATGATAACTTTTGTTGTGTCAAAGGCTAGGCTAGGCTTGTCTCAAATTAATGATGTTCTGTATGAAGCGGTATAGGCAAGTTCCACATTGATACATACATTGAGAGCTGCAATGTAGATTGTAGTGTTCTTTCAATATGTATCATGATGTTGTCATTAGATCTGCAATTGTGTAAGTTGAATCAGAAAGTGTTTAGGTGAAGGGTTTCATATTTGTAATCATTGACGTACAGTGAGTCAATGTAAAGATACCATCTTCAAATTATGTGTTTGAATCAATTCTTATTGAAAGTTTCACCCACCAAAAAAAAAGAAAAAAATAGAGAGAAAGAACTAACATGAAGTGGGAGAACCATCTCAATGCAGCAGCTGCACTAGTTGGCTCCGGTGTTCTGTTGTTTTCAAGTCAAATATTTTAGGTGAAATACTCTATATCTGACATTGTTATGGCTCCACTACCAATGTTGGTTTAGTCTGTTGATGTTGTATACATGGGATTGGGTTGTGCAAGCTAGAAATGAGGTATCCTAGTTGCACGGGAACATATGGTTGGTTTTATCTGTGAACATAGTTGTGACTGTACTCTGGTTATGGTAGGTTTCTATTCATCCTCTTTTGCATATTTATTACTTAATTTTTATTGCTTTTTGCTGTTAGACTATGACTGAGTATCAGTCTATCAGATCCGTTGCTTTCAATTAGCTTTATTCTTTTCTTTCAGGTATAATTTTATTAGGAATTAGCTGCATCTGCTCTTTTGGTGCTATCTGCGACAAGCTATACGCATGGCAGTATTGACTTCTGGTATTTAACAGATTTGACGGTGGGTAAAATCTTGATTCCTTATTTTCAATTAAATTCTAGATGGTGAGAGGAATGAAAATGCTCTTATGCGAGGAAGAAGCCCTTATTTTCAGTTAAAGTTACTCTACTCCTTTTGTCATATGTAAATTAGGGTGCATTAAGTCATAGATTTTTTTGTCATATTTAAATGCATGTCATTAAATCACGTCATGTAAAAAGGGTGCTTGGTAAGGTACATGATCAAGCCTTTGCTGGATTTCTCTTTGATGCAGACTGCAGCAACTGGTCACACATCCTCAGGTACTTGCCAAAATCATGTGCCTATCAAGTCCTGTAACATTTAACTCATCATTCAGTAGCTTGGTTGAATCTTTGGATGTGCCCCTGGCTGTCCATGGTAAGAGCACTAATTTGTTATGTTTATTTAGCATTTTGTCATTTAGAAGTCAAAGTTGTTGGTTCTTTCTTTCCATGGATCAGTATCTCTGTTGTTGGATGACCTTTTTGGATGCTCCCTTTATGAGTCAACTGTAGGAATAGTTAGTATTTTGTTTTACCCCTTTTTTCTGTTTAGAAGTCTGTGAATTGAATTCTTCAGAAATCTTTAGGGATGTTCCCGACAGGAATCTTTTTTCTGATTCCATCTAATTTCAGATAAGGCGGCTAGAGTTATGGATATGATTTTATATTAGAGGGAATCTTCTCCCATTTACTAGATCTCCTTCAGAGTTTGTAATGGAAAAGCGATGGCTTGTCAATAGAAAGACATGCCAAGCTCATCTTTTTCGATTCCAAAGATGTCTGTGTGTTTTGTTTATATTATGTTCCTCCCTTTTGTTATGCATCCGGCTTTTGTTTTACTTTTCTTCTTGTTTCCTTGAGTCCATCTCCTCATGGACTCTGTATTTTCTTTGCCCTGTTCCTTTTCTGATCTAATGATATCTTCTATTATTCATCCAAAAAAAAAACTATGTGGAAGGATTTATGATTGCTTAATTTTAGGAATATCACAACATTTACAACATGCTTATGGGGAGAGTTTAAGAAATTCGGACGCTAGGTTTTGGCCTTATTTGAAGATATTTTTGCTTTTGCGTGTATTATTCCATAAAATTTTGTGTTTTGTTCTGATATTATAATGACAAAGAAAAATGTAATTTTCATCTATGTCAAGGTACCTTTACTTGGGGAAGTTTAAAGCTCCTAAATTTTATAAAAATTTAGTTTCTTATTAACGGTGTATTTTTTGCTTTGCAAGATAATGGGTATGGATGAGTCTATAGTTCCAGTAGGCCTAGAGGAGGACGGAAATTTTGGGAAGAGTTGAAGTGAATTCATGATGATCAGAGGTGACCTGGAGCTTCTGAGGAATTATTGTAGTCTTATGGATATTCCATCGTTGCATCTGAATGTACAATGTCTTATAATCAAGAAAACCATGTTCTAGAAGCTTGATAGATTTTTGTTCTCTCTTACAATTGGTGGTTTAAGTGGAGAGGCATTTAGGCTGTTATGTAATCAACCTACTTAAACTGAAAGAAAATTTTATGGGAGAATCATTAAAGAACAACATATGCACAGGACGAATGTTGTCAGGATGAAGATGCTGAGATGGATGGCTGAAAAGGCCAGGAAAGATGAGGCAAGGAACAAAAATATCTGAGAGGTATTGCCCTTGGTAGGAAAAGGAGAGGAAAGTAGGTCAAGATAATTTGGGAATGTCAAGTAAAGACCTAGATATTTGATAAGCCTCCGGTGAGACTCACATACTCCAGAAGGAAGCGTGGCAAGAGTGCTGATGTGGACAGGAGGACAAGTGAAGACTTATGCTGAGGTGGACAGGAGTACAACTGAAGATCCTGAAATGAATTAGTTTAGTTTGGGGGAAGTACAATGTATTGTCTATAAATAGAGGGAGGAATTGAGGAATGGGACAGACAAGAATAGAGACGTGAGTCATAGGAGAGGGGTGATCTCTCGAAAATCACCATCCAACTGTATTTTCTTTCTTTTATCTTCAGAGACAATTGAAGAAGCTCTTTTCTTTCCAATTCCTGTAAAATCTTTCAATTCAATGAATAAAATTCTTCTTCAACTCTGATTTCCATTGCAACTTACTGATCAGTACTGTAGATCAGTTCTGATAATCGAATACAATTCAAGAATCCTATCAATATTCCCAAATTATTGAAAAAAAAAGTAAAGACCTAGATACTTATAAAAAAAAAAGTAAAGACCTAGATAGGTAGTTGGAAAAGGTAAGAGGACACTTATTGAAGAATATACAGGAGGGTGAGAGTAAGGTTGAAAGGAACTTGGATGGATGGAGTTAATCAGAGAGGATTTAGATGGTTATAATTTAAACTAAAGATGTGGTTTTGGATAGAGTGAGATAAAGGAATAGGATCTGTGTTGCCGACCCTAGTCTGAATGAGGTATTTATTTATTCATTTAATTTTTTCACTGTACATATAATGGTATAAATAAGGGTTTAAATATTACAAACTCTGGACCATACATAAAAAACATACAGAAACTACGATTCCAGATCTATTCATGATATCGTCAACCTAGCTCACTCATTCACTGTATGCTTACAAACAATGAATGCCTCCAAGCTCAATTCCTGGAAAGTATGTCTGCTAGACTGTCTTAAGGTGGCACATGGTTGAATGATAGATTGGGTTATGGCTAAACGCACCAGTGGATTAATCCCCAAGAGCTATTCTGAACTTCCTTCATCCAATAGATGACTATTTAAGAATCTCTTTCCACCTGAAGGGAATTAAAACCTTTACCACACCCCCCTCAGCCATGTAATCAACTCTCAAAGCTCTGCTCAACTAGAATTCACTTCTCCAACAGGCCTTGAAAATCTGTGTAATTCCTTTTTTTTGGGCGATCATTTGAAAATCTTTGTAATAGCTTACTTCGGTGGGCTCCGAAAACACCATCAATACTTGAAGGGGGCCTGGATTCCATAAGCTATTACTACCGTCAAAGTTGACTATACCAGTCTTAAGAAAAACTCTTGGTTGCCATGTAGATGTGTTAACCACCGACTTCCAATGTTTTCCTTTTTATCAGTAAGCAAAGGATATTATATATATTGATAGGACTCGATACAGGTACAAAAACTGTGTACCATGACCGATAAGAACTGCTAACTTATCTCAAAAGAAACATCTAGAACAGAGCAAGACTCCTACAAATACCCTTCACAGCCTTCCTCCCTGATCATAAAATCTATTACATAACAAGAAGTCGTCAATGGGAATGTTAGATCCTGCCGGTTGGCCTACCAGCCAACTATGCATTAACCTAAAAACAACACGCTCCAAAGATGTCTCTTTGCTCTCCGAATTCTTAAAGATCCTCCTGTTCCTTTCATCCCATATTACCCAGGTGATAGCTACAGAGGCTAAGTTCCAACTGATGTCACTATACGATTTTCCCTTCCTTCATCCCCATGCTTCTAATTCTTGTCTAAAGTCTTTTGGATGAACCTATGCTACTTCTAATCTTTGGATGAACCACCGACTTCAAATGTTAAATGGCATCATAAGTAGATATCTCTAAAAAATCTGGAAATATCGACCTGCAGGCTGCATAGCTCAGCTCATCAAAATGAGTTACATCACTTCCTCCCACTTACAGCTCTTTCCTTCAAATTATAAATGATGCACGACCATGACCTGTTTTTGATTCCCCAATTTTGTTTGTATTGCTTAAGAGGGTCCTTATCAAGTTTAGATTTGAAAATATGTCGGCCTTTTACGAGAGTTCTGAATATGAATGTCAAGGCATGGGATGAGAGTTGCAGTAGTCGGTGGAAGGTGATGGAATAATGAAGCCGCTAGGTATTGTGGAAGATAAAAAGGCACAGAACATAGTAAGAAATTGATAATAGTGATCAATTGAGAAACTCAGAGAGTTGATATAATGGGGAAAAAGAGGGATTATGTGAGGAGTTGGAAGAGAATGAAAGGAATGGAGGATTTGTCTAAATGAATAATCAGAGATGGTTTCAAGAAAGGATCAAAATTAGTTGGAGATGAAATCTCCAAGGTAGAAGTGTTATGGAGTGCTGCTTTTACTGTACCATTATTCCTGTCTTAATTGCTCGAGTTAATAGCGCCTTAGCTTTATCAATTGGTGCTCTACTGTCATGCTTCTCTTATGATTAACGATTCACATTTTAGTCTTAGAATTTAATTGAGAATATCTTGCTCTTTTGGGAAATTGAATGATGACTTGTCACCCTGATTCACATACAATAGACCAGTTATATTGAGCTGTGATATTAAGCTGATTCCCTAACAGCATCGCAGCACAGACAACATTACACAAACCCAATGAGTCTGGATCATCTTTATATACAATTATTGTTTGTATGTGTTAAGTACTGTATGTCAATAGTATATAGGCACTCTATAGGTTTACAAAAAGGAAAATTGATAATGGAATGATCTTACTAGTCAAACGGCAGCATCTCATGGAAGTTCTAAAATTTGTTTGCTAATTATGATAATAAACTGTTTCTTGATGCATTTGTAATGCTGGTTTTCTGTCCCCACATTTGAAATAATAATCTGGCTGCTGTTGGACCACACAAAGACACTTTGTTGTATTGTTGCTTTGATTCAACAGAATCAAACAAGGAGAATCTTGCCCTTTTTTTTAAATGACTATTGTTGATTGTTGGATGTTGACCTCTCATTTATAAAAACAAAATGCTTTAATAAGTCATAAGTTGAAATTAAGTGCTTAATTAAGCAAAATTCCAAATGCAGCCTAAATATACCCAGTGAAAGCATGCTTACATCATTATGAAGGGACATGATTTCTGCATTTCAAGATTTAATGTTCCTCTCTGGGGCAGCTTTTGTGGCAAATTAGGTTGTATTTTTTTTATGTTCGGATAGAACACTGTATTTTAGGAGTGATTTAGTATTTGATCCCTAAATAGATTTCAATTATTGATTAAATTATAGCTTATTGAACAAGGATATTATTGGAGAGAACTTGATGTGTCATTAGAAAAAAATAAAATAAATCATTAGCTCTTGAAAGCTTTCAGGTCGATGTAAATTACACTAAACGGTGAAGTTTAGGAGGCTTTTCATTTCTATTTGAGTTAATTTATAAGATCAAAAGCTATCTTCTGATCCTTCATTAGTGCTTTCGTTGAAGGATTTCCATATAATTGGTTAGTCTTCTTTGTTTAGAGAGATCGTGGAGACAAAACCTCGTTCGGAACAGAACGAGTTCAACCATTGTGGCAAAGTTAACTTTTTCTGTGTCAGCTCGTCATGTTGGGCCACTAATGCTAGCAATCTTAGTAGCCTTGAAGAGAGATAGAAGGCACGACTCACCACCAGCATCCAGTGAAATCTGTCAGGTGGTCTTAGCACCTCCTGCTTCATTAATTTAGGTCTTTTTAAGGAATATGGTTTGCTTGTCTTTTCAGTTGATGGGAGATTATGAATGTATAGAGTTGGATGGGGCCAGTGGCCACTCCCACAAAAACAAATAAGTTGATTTTAATATTACGAATCTAGTCAACCACCAACATAAATATATGCCAGAATATTTCAAATCATATAATAATAATAATAATAATAGCGAAGCTTCCCCCAAATTACTTCGGTTTCTTTGACTTCTTATTCTTCTGATAAAAAGAGAAAATAATGGGATATTGTTTCCTTTTTGCATGGCAACTTTCTTGGTGAAGGTGGGCACAGAATCTATCGTGGAGAATCGAATCTAGTATGAGCTCCACAAGAAACACCAAATGCGCTTTCTTTATTGCTTATCCCAGTAACGAAATTGCTTTTTGAAGCTACAACCATTCCTATTTCTGATTTCCGTCAGACTCCTACCAAGTTCAGGGTCAGCAATTTTCAATTTTTGTTGTAACTAATTGATTAGAGTGTAAATCGGTAATTCCATATTTTGGAAAATAAATGCATGTATAATTTCATTTAAAGTTCATGACAAATAAATTCTTGGTTTTTGCTAATAGTATGCAAAATGGTTATCGATATTTAACATAGCCAAGTTGCCTAAGCAAAATCTTTCAACACATGCACTCAAATTAATCGTGTTGGCCTTGGTCATACAGAGTGTAAGTTTAACTTATCACTTCCTTTAACCCTTTGTCAATGTCAAACTTGAGATGAAATTGTCTATTGCCATTTATTTCTACGATCCATGTATTATAAGTGAGATGTTATCACATGAAGCATTTCATTTTTTTTTTTTTTTGGTAGTAACATGGAGCATTTCATGGTTAGGTATTTTTAAACAATTTTATTTTTGTTTTTGTTTTTATTTTTATGCATTTTTAAAAGTAAAAACTCTATCACCATTGGATGCTCCATGTTTCAGCATCTGAATCAAACTGCATTGACAACGTACATGATTTCAAATTGTCAAGACTCACTCAAAACTCTCCATGTTGTCAACATGTGTAAATTACATGTTTTGTAAGCTCCTAATTAGCTACCTTTTTTTTTCTTTTTCTTTTGACTCCATTTAATTGGAAAACCTTATACTGCTACAACCCATGTCTTATATGTTTTAATAAAGAACAGCAAGCTTCTTTATTAGCCTCTTCCAAACCCTTTATGCAATCAATTTACTAAAATGCCCTTGAATATATATACCTATGTGTAAAATTTTGCAGGAAAATAGAAATTCTTTAAAAAAAAAAAAAGAAAGGAAAAAAACCTCAATAGAAAACCAATTCAAATCATTTATTTTTACCATTTCTTTTCTAGATACGTGGACTACAGACGTCATATATTAAACAAAATTTCGTGCCAAAGAATCCATGTGGACGCTGGAGTGTGGATCCACTACTGGCCCATGTCTGCCAGTCACCATCGGATGGCTGAAATCATCAACTTGATAATAATTTTAAACAAATATGATGGTATTTTTGTCATTAAGATGAACATGGGTAACTCTGCAGTGATGTCCTTTTCTTTTCTTCAGTTCAGGTTTCTGTTAACGTTCGGTGAGAGCATCTTATTGGAAGGTGGGCATTTTAGGTTTATTTCTCTTCAGCAATTACTAAGCATGGACATTTTAGGCTAAAGAGCGTCGGTCCGTTATCAATTTTTTTTATATTGCCAATTTCTTGACGAGATTGTTAAAACCTGACATGGGTACTCTTGTTCTTGAGTGACCGGCTTGTTTTGGGGTCGTTGAATGGGTTTCTGTGAATATGCAGCTAGAATAAGTAGAGATTTGATCTGGGTTTTATTGGGTGTGCTCTGTAACGATCAGAAGACTGGATATTGAACGAGATTATGTTACGGAAAGAGGCTTTGTGGAGACTTCTGTAAGGATCTTCAAATGAAATGCGTTACGATGTTCACTTTAATTGGTATTTGTGGTTATTGTTAATCACTTGAGTGATTACAGGTAGTAACGTCATGGCACTTGATCTGGGTTTTGGACAGGGTGCCGGTGACTATGAATTTTTTGGTTGAGAGGGGTTTTCTTTTGAAGATCCTTTTATATAGAAGGCATTATAGGTGGAATTTTCCTTTTTTTGTTGGATTTAGTTCTTTCTTATTTGATTAAGTTTTGTGTGGAAGGTTGCATAATGGCTGGAGAAGCATTGATCGAGATCAAATTCAGACTGTTCGACGGCACTGACATTGGGCCCAATAAGTATCGTCCTGCCACCACTGTTAGATCTCTAAAAGAAATAATAATTTCTCAATGGCCTAAAGGTGAGACATATTTTTAACCTATTAATTCTTTACTAAAATGATTTTGATATATTGAGATTTTTCAGATTCTTGCCTTATACTTGTTCATTTGCTTGGGTGATTTTGTTATTTTCAATTCACTGTTTTGATTTTCAATTGTCTCTGCTAAGGCTTCTTCTGTTCTCATATTAGATTGCATGTTCTAGACCTGTGGAGAAATTTTCTTTTCTTTGTAATCTTTGTTATGTGGCTTATATATTTTGACAATTGATTGATGCTGTTTGATTCCTTATGGCACAAAACAAAGATGTTTTGTTTGTTCCCTTGGTAGTTAATATGTCAGGGAGCAGTATGATGAATCTGTCAAGTGTTAATTGTCTTTTCCTTTTTCTGTAAGTTGATTGTGGAATTTGATGGACAACGCGAAAAACTGATCCAAGTGGTTACTTATTCTTCCTTGACTTATTATAAGTTATTAATCAGTGTCAGAGGATTGTGATTATTTGGTTTGAGTGATATACCTTCTCTCTCTCACATATATCTTTACTCATTCTTGGGGTTTCCTAATGAACCCTTAACTTCAATGTTAAGTGTTAGGTATCCTCAAAGAGGTTCCTATAGTTTTTTGATGTGGTACTCACCATTTGGTTTCAGCTCTTGGGCCATCTTGTTTTATTCCGTCATAGACTCATAATAACTTGGTAAATAATTGAGCCTTAATCAAAATGTTGAAATTTTTGTTCTTTCGAGGAATGGAAATGGGTCAGGTTAAACAAGTAGCCTGCCCTGCGTAATGGATAAGGTCTGGTAATGTATTACCTGCGCTTGGATTTATTCCAAATCGATACTAATTTGCCTCATTGCTATTTAAGTATATGTCGTATACATTTTATAGAAAAATACAGATTATATAAGTTAATATGTTTAAAATGATATTTCCTGTCAAAAACAGATTCCCGAAGTTAATATGTTAAAAGTTTATATATTTCCTTTTATAACTGTATTTTACTTATAAAAGAAAATTATGTTGAAACTGTATATAATACAGCATACCCGAACGC
Organism: Buxus sempervirens; assembly: GCA_947561395.2. Lineage (NCBI taxonomy): Eukaryota > Viridiplantae > Streptophyta > Magnoliopsida > Buxales > Buxaceae > Buxus > Buxus sempervirens. Next base: position 32,157,901 of record OX387190.1, read on the forward strand.
AATCCACTCAGGTTAGGCTCAGGTTTGGTATACGGTGAACTCCTACCGGCGCAGGTTAAGACTTGCCAAAGCCGATTCTGTTTCCAACCAAATTCTGCCTCTTTCCTCCATATAGTGCTTGCAGTTTTCAACTGCCTTTCTAATCCTGAAAATTAATCTAGTGAATTGGATATTTATAGATCATACAGATCATTTGGATTGCAGTGTACTTTTCTTCTTCAAAGTATTTTTTCTTTTGGATTTGGGCTGACAGAGCTAAAAAACATGTAGACATATATGTGCAATGTAATCTTCAGTTTCATTGAATACGTTTTCCATATGTTGTGGGAATAGCCAATCCTATTTTATGGTGAATATCTTGATATGCCACCTTTATAAAGTTCATTGTTTGTATCCTCATTGGAAAATATTGTGATTTGGCAGGCAAAGAAAGTTGTCCAAAGACAATAAATGATTTGAAGCTCATCAATGCGGGGAAGATACTGGAAAACAACAGGACCCTTGCTGAGTCCAGAATACCTGCCAGTGAACTTCCAGGAGGAGTCATCACTATGCATGCTGTCGTGAGGCTTCCCTTAGCAGACAAGAACAATGGTACTTCAGGAAGCATATTTGTTTCATGTTTCATATATGCATGTTCTCGTAAGTCATTATTAGGGTGGCAATTCAAGTAAATTACAGGTCATACACCATGGGCCAAATAATCCTTCCTACCATGAAGGCTCCAATTTCATGACAGCTCAGCGTGAACTGTATTTTAACGGCCAGAGTCCAGTCTAGCCTGGTTTTTTGTGAACAGGATAATTTTTTTGAAACAAGGGCATTAAGTAGAGAGTTAATGTTCGACCAATAGAGCTACTATTCAACTTATGAATTGTGAACCAAACTGAAGGACACCAAACCTAACCCTAGGGAAGTCACAGCTTTATACCGCATAGGCTGGGCATCAAATTGCCTCCTGTAAATTATACAACACATGCAAATTCCTGGTGTGATAGTGAAAACCTCGATCGGTCAGAATGCAAATGTGGGCTCAAATCTGAGCACAGATATTTTGCACTAGAATGATAATAAGGGTTATAGGTTAGTTGCCACTTTACCTTTCTGGGCCCTGATTTCGTGGGAACTACAGCTAGTTATGATCCTTTTATCTTTATATGTTTCTATACATCAGCCGGGCACTCCTCTTGGCAGTGTGTTCCGAAGGTTGGGGGACATGGGAAATAAGGTCCATATGTAACTGCAGTCTGTGAACAGCCTTGATGACTAAAAAAGGAAAAATGAGCACAGGACTAACCGATTTTGTTGGTTGCAGTCTCTGATACAAGGTTTAAGGTGAAAAACCCAGGGGATATTTCTGGAATGTGACTCGGTTCATTTCCTTTTCCAAATTTTTGTTTAGTATGGAAACTTATGTTCTATTCTTGTCTAGTTTGATCAGGACTGGATTTCTGTAGGTCAAATTTCATTGGTTGTCCTAGTAAAAAGATAGGTGCAAAGTATTTTTGGGCTTTCTATGACACAATTGCTGTGGAACTGGCTGGAATTTTGAAAACCTACACTAATAGAAATAAGAGAGCAGCAAATACTGTGGGAGTAGGAACCATTATGTCAGCTCTTCAATGGAAAACCAAACATCTTCAATTTCACTAAAAGGTGCTGAAATGAATACCAGAATGCATGTTTTTAGACAGAGGAAGGGATGTTTCCTTCTGCTAGAATTACATAATATAGAACTGAAGTCAACTATTTAATTCTCCAAACTCCAAATTACTAAACAAGCATCTAAAACAACAAATAGTTAAGGCCTGATCAGATCTCAGTTGGGGCTGATGTAGCATGGTCAACTCAGGGTGATGACCTCTTATGCATCATTCTTATGTCTTTGTTATTTGTTTTAATCCCCGCTCCTACCCTTTTTCTCATTATTTTCTTTGCTAGCTTGCTAGCTCTCTGTAAGAAACTGTTAGTTTTCCATGAGAACTATAGACATTATAGTTCTTGGGGAATGCATATATCGGGGTTTACAACATTGATTAACAAATGACATACGGATCAATGGAGATTCCATAGGACAAAATTATGATTAGTAGATGATTTTATCTTCTTGCTAATGTAGATCAACTTTGGACCATCACCCAGCAGATTTATGGTTTAGATGTTTCTTTTTGTTACAGAGGAGCTGCTAGATGATTCTCCAAAGCAGCAGCGTTGCGCATGCTCAATCCTATGACTCCAGAGTACCAAGACATTCAAATCGAAGCTTCTATAGGTGGTCTGAGGTACAAATTGTAAGGTTAAACTGCTGGGATGCACAATGTATGTGAAGCTTGGCAGATCTCATTTGTTTGAAATTCTATGCTTTCTCGGAGTTTGGATTTCCATGGTGTGGTCCTTGCTTCAATGTTTCATATGAAGTGGCAAATGCACAGCATTTGAAGTCTGCATTGTTCAAGAAAGCTTTCTCATCAGAAAGGAACAGTTAACCGCAAATGGTTGCAGGTTCAAATGTCTATGATGATTAACTTTTTTACAAAATTCAGTCAGTCCTGAATAATCAAGATCTTAAAATCAAATTTTTCGTGTATATTTGATTCATCTATTTTTCCAATACCCCCAGCTCGTTTATCCTCTTCAGGGATTCAGAACACATACTGCTTCAGGCAATATGAATGCTTGTAAATCCTCCACAATATACGTATGTGCAGAGAAAACCTTTTAAAGGTTGCAATTGCCGTGATCCTTTAAACCCGGTTAGTTTTTCCCTTCAGACATTCAAGGATCAAGGGATTCATTTATTACAAGCAACCTAGTCTTGTCTTCTAATGAAAGGTGGTTCTCAGTTTCTGTTCCATTGCTGAATGAGTTCTCTCCTTCTGTGTGAGCAAATTAACTGAATAATCAGGAACAAAACCTTCAGAAAGTTATAATATCTAAAATGAAGTATATAATTTTTTAGTATTTACTTAAAATATGTAAAAATTTTATTTTCTTAGTTTAATTCAAAAGGATTGTTTACTTATTTTAAGTTATATTATTTACAAAATTCAGACGAATTTTAGTTTAAGAATTTTTATTTTTTAAGTCATTTTGGGTGTATCTCACTGTTTGTAGGTGTTCCGGCTTTTACTTGTACGCATTATTGGATCGGGTACATTAAATTTTCTGTAACTAAGGTCTTTATTGTTGTTGGTAAAAGCGAGTTCTATGCCATTTCATTGAAACCAAGCAAAATTATGACAATAGAGACCCTAGCCAGAAACAAGCAAGAACAGACATTAACAAGCTAGAAAAACAGTAGATCATGATCGTTACCGGTCACCACTCCAAGTGCATCTGCATACATGATAAGAGAAAATTTTAGGTAGTTGGCCGAAGCCATTAAGACCAACGGAAAGCTGTCGGAAACTCCGCATAGGCATGGATTGAAAAACCCTCAAAGGGGGAAACCATCTTCGTAACCGAAGAGGAGATTGGAACTAGGGTGTTTATTGGCAACCTGATATTGGCCCTAACATAGAGCAAATGTAGATAGAGGGTGACGAAGACATCACGGCTATTGACAACAAACACCACCGATCGGCGGGGTGTGACTAAGGTCAAGAAACAACTTATGTATAAAGGCTTTCTAGGTGTGAAAGAGAAAGAGGATGGTGAAGTTTCGCTACTTCTTAAAAACAATGTGTGTTTTAGGGCATCTGATGTGATGTAACATTAATTTAGAAGGGTAAAATGCTTAATGGATACAAAGGAGGTGATAAGTTTTCAATACACTAATAGGTGGCACATGCAGCATAGATAGTTGAAAATTTTAGAGGCTATTTAGTATAACTTTTCAAAGTAACTTGTCCATTTTTCAAAGTAGAAACAAAGTAGAAAAATTAAAAAAATTCTAATTTGAAAAATAACTTCTAAAAGTTTTACCAAACAGCCTCTTAATTCAATTAATGTTTATGATATTAAAGGGCCTGAAAAACTCCATTGTAGACCCTTGTTCTAGATGAGTGATTTGTTTGGAATCTCTCTTCTATTATGTTCTTTCGTGCCATAATCCAATTGTATGCATTGGAGCTT